>JAODAL010023432.1:0-15000 GCA_025379985.1 Phyllomedusa bahiana | reverse complement strand
TGGGGCGACTTCTGGAAGGTTTCGCCTAGTTCTGCTACTTTGGGGGATTTGCAAATGCGACATTCGGTAAACCACCATTATCTGCGTTCCAAAAGCCAAATAGCGCTCCCTTCCGTATACGACCTTTTTTTTTGCCATCGTCGCCCATACAAGCCACAGTTTACACCCAATTGTAGGGTATTGCCGATCTTGGAAGAAATTGCTTAACAAAGTTTTAGGGTTTCTTTTTTCCAGGATTCCTCTGTATATATGAAACAGTTTTTAAGCTTAAAATTGCAGATTATTGAAAAAAATTTTTTTTAATTTCAACAGCATTATGCTAATAAAAATATTAATTTTTTTGTAAATCAATCTGTGGGGTCTAATATACTCAATGCAACACCTGGATTTATTCTTTAAGGGTGTAGTTTCCTTATGCGGTCTATTTGGGGTGTTTATTAAGTTTTAGCCAACTCTTTGGGTTTGTCCCCATACTGAAATGGGCTATCATTAAAATCGTATTGGACAAATGAGTGAGACCCCAGTGTATAGTAGGTGCTCCTCCTATTCTGGGGCTTATGGGTTGTGAGGCAAAAAAATAAATAATGACTTGGGCCACATTATTGGATATCTCCCCTAAAAAAACGGCAGGGACTGGGGGAATTGAATATTAAGTTGCTTTACTAGTCAAATTTACCGTTTTTCACAGTGAATAGTGGTTAAATAACTGAAAAATCTGCAACAAACTAAAAAAAGTGGAAAAAAAAGTGATTATTTTTGATAAATTTCACACCTTCTCTTTGTTTAATTTCTGTGAAATATCTGATGGGTTATCAACTCTTCCTAATATAGTTGTTTGGAATTTAACTAAGGGTTTTTGTATTCTCTGATGGCCGTCACTTAATGGGGGTATGCATAACATTTAGGCCCCTCAAAGCCACGCTCTGAACTTGGGAAGGAGGGGTCCCTTTAAAAAATGTTATTATTGCAAATTTTCTTGAAAATGTGAGAAATTACTACTAAATTTTCAAGCCTAAAATGTCGTATAAATAAAAAAAAAGACAATTTAAAATGATGAAACTTAGTTGGACATTATGGTTGATGGATATTATAATATTTTTTGTGGTGGATTAATTATCGTCTTGCACGCAGGAATATTTTGCTACTTTCAAATCGCTTAAATATTTTTCCAAATTTTCATGAAATTTAGATATTTTTACACAAACAAAAAGGATTGTATGGTTAAAAAAATTTCTTTCTAACCTCTTAAAGCACAATGTGTCAACGAGGGGGAAAACAATCTCTGAATCAACATGAATAGTAAAAGTGTCAAAAAGTTATTCTACATTTAATTTGACACTATGTCAGATTTCAATAATAGGGCTGTGTCAGGCAAGGTCAAAAAACAGGCTGGGTCCTTCATGGGGTTAAAGGAGTTGTAAGACATTCAAAAATATTGGTCTGTTCCAAGCGTGATGCAGCTCTGCTCATTCTGTTTACAATTGAGGGGGCAATACACATGGATTACCAGTTTTTTTAACCTTGATGGTAGGTGATAGCACACACTTTGTGTTTGCTAATGCTCTTATCTCAAAAACCATGGCTATGATCTTCTTAGAAAAAGTTGGAAGATAACATTTCTGTTTTTTTTTTGCTCTGATATTATGGTGTCTTTCATCAAGCTCATTTTTGCAACATCTGTATGTAAGGCAGGAAGTATAACCTTTTTTACTTTAATGGTATAAAATGATCTAAACAAATTAAAATTTGGAGATGGATGACATAAAACTCTGTTGGGAAAGAGGATTGCAAATGTCTATAAAGCTATAAATATTCCAAATATATTGTGAACAACAAAATGTACAATTTCTTCTGTGACATTAAAGCTTATCTTCAGTGTGGTAGTATTTGTGCTGACAATTTCCCATAAACATTTACACTGCATTATTCCCTACAGATTCAGTGTATATCCTATCGCATTGGTTCTCAGTCACTCCATTGATTTTCATTGATTCCCATTTTGTTGCCATGTAATAGGAATAATCCTTGGTAGGCTCCATGGCCATTGTTTTCTTACACTAATACTCATCTAATCTCTTATTCAGACCGTAATGTTATATTTTATCTTAACTTTCATTCTATTTTCTCTCCTATTGTTATCCTATTGTGGTCCATGGAAACATTGAATGTATAGGTTTTTTTAATTGCATTACTTTGCTATTATTGTATATTTACTATACTTAAAAATATATGTTCTTTTTAACCATTATGAAAGCCAATCCACCAAGGTGACCTCATACAAATGGGTCCATAAACTAAACAGATAAAGTATTCAAGAAATGATTGGCTCACCTGCATGCTTTTATAAAGAATCTCCTGAGGAAGCATGGCTAGGAGTGGATGCCAAACTCCAAATTTGCAGAGGAAACAGTAGATGAATGCCAACTTCAACTCATAGATACATAAAAAAGTATTAATCTTTATTTCTCCAAATCTTTAAAATGCCATAAATGGGATAGACTTCACACTGATAACACTTCACATAGGAATTAAGCCCAGGTGACGTGTTTCAGATCATACTTGATCCTTAATCATAGCATAAGATTTAAACTATGTGAAAGGAAATTAAAAACACCTGTGAGAAATCACATGACCATTTATTCCCAATGAAAAACTCTATTTTTTTAAACCCAATGGTCTCCTTAAACATAAAAACTTGGAAAATCAAATACAAATGAAAAAAATATATGTCAACAAATGAGTAAATTACACCAAAATGATAGGAGATACTCAGCAAATTTATTATATCAGTTGATGTATTAACAAGAAAACCACCCTCTAGCTTGACTTTGCCATATAATCTGACCCAGCACAGAGTATTTTTTTCCTCTTTAAAACCTATTTAGTAGCTCTGCCTTCTCCAGATCACCAGTGATAAGCTCCCCATTACTGTTATTTAAGGGTCCTACATGCCCTGACTTTGTTTTTTTAGTACATATATTTATAAAGAATTTCTTGGGATGTGTGTTTGCTGTCCTTGGTCACCTGCCTTTCTGTCATGATTATGCCCCCCACAACCCCCCCGCTTTGGTTCTGTTCGCCGGGCCCCGGTTTGTTTTGAGAAAACCATGGTTTTTTTTAACATAATACTTTGTATTCTTAGTTACCAGTGTGAACTGAGTCCTTCCTTCCCTGTGTGTTAATTGATTCCTGGCCAACGCCCGTGGCCAAGAATCCTCCAGCATCCTTTTAGTTAAAGGTGTTCCTCTTTGATTGACAGTTTTGTTTCCCTATCCGGTTTTGTGTTCTTTCCACCAATTACCTCTGTTCTGTGTTCATCGTTCCCTATTTAATGATTCCCTTACCTATCTTTTGCTGGCTTTTCTCTTATTGGATTTTCTGGTTACCTGACTTTGCTTGGCTTTGGACTATTCTTCTCCTCCTGATTTTGTACTGCATTGCCCGACAGTTACCAAAACATGGCTCGTCTTACTTTTTTTCTCTTCTGTCTTCCGATTGCACTGCGCTGCCCGCTTACTGCCAACCTTGCTTGCCTGACGTTCCCTTATTGTGTTTTGTATTTGTTTGTCTGTGTCTTGTGTTTCCATGTATTCAGTATAGTGTTCAGTCTTCTGGTTGGGGCCGACCTTTTAAGGAGTCGGGTACCCCCAAAAGGCAGGGACCGTGGTTGGGACCAGCATCAGGGCCTCACTCTGTCTGTGTCTTCTCGTGTGTCTCTGACCGGTCCCTTACATTATAACAGGCCCATATTCCCGTCAACTACCCTGGCGGTTCAACATGAGCACCGACTTGTCGGTTCCCCTGACCGCCCTTGCCCAGTTGAGACCCAATTTCAGGGCATGGTTGGGGCTTATGAATCAAATTTCGCAGCTTCCCGGACGCCAAAAAGACCCCAATACCCGTTTCCTGCCATCCCCTCTGTGTCCCTACCGCCCCCTGCTTTTGTGGATCCAAACCCGTCCAGAAATCTAAGATGCTGCTACCGGGTCGTTTGATGGTAATCCCGACAGATTCCAAACCTTTCGAGAATCCTGTCATCTATTTTTTCACCTCAATTATTTTCCAATGAGGTTTTAAAAAATAGCAATTGTTTTGTCTCTCCTCCAGGGCCCACCTCAGGATTGGGCATTAGCTATACCTCCTGAAGCCCCTGAGTGGAGATCAGTGGACAGATTTTTTTTAAGCTCTAGGCCATGTTTATGATAATCCCAACCGTGTTTTTACATGGCAGAATCTGAGCTGTTATCTATTCAGCAAGGCCGTCGCTCGGCGAAGACTACTGTTCTAGTTTCGCCAAGGTGTACGTGGACCGGGGTGGTCTGACCACCTCTAAAAAACCCTCTTCAGGCAAGGGCTGTCTGATGCTGTAAAAGATGCAATGGTCAGCCACTCAACGCCTGAGACCCTAAATGACTTCATGACTTAAGCCGTAACTATTGACAGAAGACTTAGGGAGAGACGCAGGGAAAAGCAAGGGGTTTGGTTCTTCACTCAAGTCAGGCTTTCCTGTAAAACCTTTCCACTAACTTCTTGGAGAGTTCCTATCTTCCATCTCCCTCTCAGTCTTCTGGAGAAGAACCCATGGTGTTGGCTTGCATATCTGCTGCCACCAGGAGGAGACACCGGTTGGAGAACGCCTTGTGCCTTTATTACGGGAAACCGGACCATTTTTTGAGAAACTGTCCGACTAGGCCCAAGTCACCCGAGGAAACACCAAAGGCCTGAACAATTTCCAGGAAGGTAATTCGGATGTACAGGGACCTCCTAACTCTAATAGCAAGCTTTTTTTGCCCGTGACCTTGGTTTCTAGTTCCAAGAGGTTTGCTTGTCGAGCCATGATTGACTCAGGTGCTACAGCTAGTTTTATCAGCATGGCTGTTGCTCAAGCCTTGGGGTTGGAACTAGTTCCATTGTGTTCTCCCTTTTCAGTTTCAAGGGTCGATTCGTGTTCAGTAGTGTTGAGCGATTGCGTTGGCTATCGAGATCGATCGATAGTCGATAGTCGGCCGCTATCGATAAGGTTTTTCGATAGTGAGCGTCGATTATGAGCGATGACCATTAAAGTCTATGGGAGAGCAACAACACCTTCATTATTACACCCAAACAAGGCTGGAGAAGCTGAAATTAACATCCACAACAGTCAAATGGATACGTGCTACATCTTAGGCAACACACTTAGGTTATAAAAGTCACAGAAAAAAAGTCACAGACCATTCACTATCCCTGTCTTGTACCACAGCCTGACCCTTAAACCTGCATCACCCACAAATTAAAAGTGCCAGAAGGCAGTATGATTTGAACCATCATGTTACTTGAACTGGACATTGAATATCCCTGTCCTGGAACGCAGCATGAGCCCCAAACCTGCATGACCCCCAGATTTAAAAAGTGCCGCAAAAAGGAGTCTTTCAACCACCATTTTAGTTTCACTGGACATTGACTATACCAGTCCTGGACCGCAGAATGACCATTAAACCTGTCTGATCCCAGATTAAAAAGTGCCGGGAAAAGGAGTCTGTTATGTCTGTATCTGTTATGTTTTCGTATAATACACGGTATTTTTTGCACCTTTCAATTCACCTGTGGTGAATATAGAATTGCTGTTTTAAGATTTACGTAGATGCTGCGTCAATGAACAATGCTGGGTGCGCAAAAGTAAAAAAACACGTAATTGTTATGTTTGGTATAATAAACGGTATTTTTTTGCACCTTTCAATTCACCTGTGGTGAATATAGAATTGCTGTTTTAAGATTTACGTAGATGCTGCATCAATGAACAATGCTGGGTGCGCAAAAGTCAAAAAACACGTAACTGTGATGTTTTCGTATGATACACGGTATTTTTGGCAACAAACAACCTGTGCTGACTACAAGATTGCTGGATTGTAATTTAACTGCAAGGGGGATATATCAACAGTCACAGGTGTAATGGGTAAAATTGAAAATGAACACCTATCTGAAATGTATACTGATAATAAAAGTGGAGTTTTGCAGCTAACAAAGAGACCTGCAGTTACTAGAAATGATGTGTATCCAATATATGTTCAGGCTGCCCCAAAATCCAGGAAATATTTTTAATAGCAAACTGTTAATAATAAAGATATTCCACTACAATGTCTACACTAAGTCTTGGTGAACTTTATCCAGTGTTCCTTATAGATAGAGCTTGTCTGTGTTCACCCGCGGGGGGCCCCCCCTCCGCTCCCACCGCCGTGAATTTACAGCGGTAGATGCTGCTTTAAAATTCTCTAGCTAACTACAAAAAGTCAAAAATCAATCAACAAATTGGAAAGGGCACAGCAAATAGTAGGGGTTTTCTCTGTGCAGAAATAGACAAACGGCTTTTTGGGCCACGGGCAAGCGCGGGCCCTTCCCTATGAGACAAACTTGGGCTAAAACCGGAAAACCTGTTCTATGTAAAACGGGGGTCATGTGTTTTTTCCCAGCCAATCCACCATACACATCCCAGTCATGACGTCGCACACATATCTCCCCGCTCTATTCTGTAATCGATTTGCTGGCCCCCAAAAATTTAACAGGAAGCGCCGAAAAAGGCGAAAATTTTTAATAGATGATGCACAGATTTAACCTAAATTATCGCATTATCGGGAAAATTTTTCATCCCCAAAAAAACCCTTGCCAATTTTAAACTTTGTCGAAAAAAATTTGCTAAACACTAGTTTTCATTCCTTCGGGTTTGGGGGCCGACCTTTTAAGGAAAACCCCCAAAAGGGCAGGGAAGTGGTTTTGGAACCACGTCAGGGCTTCCTTCTGTTTTTTCCGTGTTCCCTGCCCGGGTCCCTTACATTTTTCATTTTTTTTAAACTGATTTATCCCCTTTTTTTACAATTTTTTTAAAGCCTTTGTTTTTTCAAAGACAATGCTGACCCCCCTGTTTTTATTTTAAAAGTGCCCCTTTTAATGAACCTTTTAACCCAAAATAAAAATTTAATTTAATTTTAATCGCCTAATATTGTTACCTACAAGAATAAATTTTGCTATATATTTCCCCGAATTATACTTGAAGCCCTCACTTTTGGTTTCTACATCATTATTTGGGAAAAGCTGCTCCCAGTCTAAGTACTGTAATGTGTCCCTCAAGAAGGGGCTTTTTTTTTTAATTAAATGTTTTTACTTTCATATAACTCCATAAAAGCTGACACAATCATCCTCATTTCCTGTTTGCCCTGTCCTTCCTAAATAGAAAATAACCGGAGTCCAACCATGTCTCAGCAATACCAACTACATCAATCTGTTTCTCTAGAACTAGCACCTCAGGAACCCCTATTTTGCTTGCTAGACTTATGGCATTTGTGAACAGACAGGTTTACACATCCAGTAGATGGCATGGGATTACATAAAATATTGTGAGGTTGTATATCTTCAATGCTGGTTTGCAACACATGAATTCACTGTGCTAGTTCATCCCCTCAAGTCCACTTCTTCACCCACCAACAAAGTCTGCTCCCTGTCTTACCTATATAATACCCTTGCATTTTCTAGATTGTTCTCCCTCCTCATCCCTAGTTTAAATATTCTCATATCCCTTCTAAAATTATCTCCCCCAGCAGAGCAGACCCCATTCTATTCAGGTGCAATTTATCTGTAGAAAACAGATTGTACCCCAATGAAATATCAGCCCAGTGCTCTAAGAATCCAAACCCTTCTGTCCTACACCAAGACTTCTGCCATGCATTTAACTCCTTGAGCTCCATCTGTAGTTCCTGCGTTGCACATGGCACAGGCAGTATTCTGGAGAACATAGCTTTGAAGGTTCTTCGCTTCAACTTGGAGTCGAGTTCTTTGAAATTATTCTTTAGGATTCTCCACCTAACATATATTTTGTTATTGGTTTCTACATAGACCATGACCGATTGATCATTACCAGCCCCCAAAATTTATCCACCCGTTCCACCACATGCCGAACCCTGGCACCAGAGAGACAGGAAAACATTCGGCTAAAGCGGTGTTGGCGACAAATTATTCTTTAAACATGTTTTACAATTAATATGCATAGAACAGTTATATTATGAATACAGGCTATGTAAATTACAGATTTCCAGTAGAACTATGTAAGTTAACAGCCTAGTATAAAAATATGACAGAAAAAACAATTCTAACCATACAATATTGTCAGGGTGGGCCTGCGACTCCCGTCCCGGGTCGCAGGCACACCCGTGGTCCCTGCACGAGCGGCACCGCCGCCCGCATGTCGGGCGGTGGGCACCCTCACCCGGCCGGCCAGTCACCCTCCTACCTACCCGGCCGTGCTCCTTCTGCAGATCCAGTCTCCCGGTGCGCGCGTCCCCGCTCTCTAGGGCACACGCGCGCCGGCTCTGTGAAATTTAAAGGGCCAGTGCAATTGGGTATTGCCGGTCACTACCCTTATTTAAGCCTGCCCCTTCCTGGTGCTTGTTGCAGGATCTTTAGTGCCATTTAGCCTATAGAGAAAGCGTTCCAAGCCTTGTTCTGATTTATTGTGTACCGTACCATTAGCTTCCGTTCATCGACCACGCATCTTGCCGCCTGCCCACCCAGTATGCGCTCTTACTATGGGTGATTATATGGTGACATATCATTGATTGTTTGTATATTTATATGTATATTTGGTTATATACTATGTTATTTATTTGATATGATTATGCACCTTATGTATACCACCTAGTGTGGGGTTGTATCTTTGTGGCACCACCATTTTTAGCTATATGAATTTGGTCTTTGTATTTTTGTGTTTTTACTATACATTTAATAAAGTTTTGTATATGTGTATTTTTTGTATTTCTGGTAGTTTTTTTATATATTGGTGCTGGTTAGAATTTTGGTTTACTACCGTGTTTTAATATATTTTTTTATATATTGGCATTGTTTGTAATATGTGTCCCTTAACAATGTCCTACCTATTCCTAGATATTCCCTCCTGTATGGGCTGCATCAGCTCCTCAGGTCGCTATAGCTAAAGACTTGTTCATTCTCTCATGATAGGCTGCCAGCACTAGTTGCTATAGCTACAGATTTGGCTTCTACAGCAGCCCAATAGAAGCCAGTAAACACGCCCCTGAATTTAAAGTGAAACCAAGAAAACAGGACTGAGGTAAGATGAATCAATGTAGGGAGACAACCCCTTTAAAGAGGTAAGAGCTATGTCTTTCTTTTGTTCATGTATCCAGTTTTTAGATACATGTGTCCTCCACACTTAGAATATTTCACTCAATAATGTTAGATGGGATGTTGGGATGGGAACACCTAATACAGAAGTTTTAAGGTGGTCACTGATCGAACAAGGAGTAAAACCTAAGTTTTTCCATTTGGGCCTATACAGCACTTTCAGAATTGTGCCACAAAAAAGTAATCTTATTCTAATAAAATGGCCAAGTTATAGGCACAAACATGTGGTACTTCCATACCTCCTGAATTGTGACTATGAAAAATAATATCTTGTTTGATGCTATATGAATTTGGGAGAAAGATGTGCTTAGACGATAAGTAATAGTTGTACAGACATAGATGAATTTAGGTAAGAGGATCATTTTAAGGACATTAATCCTAACAATCCAGGAAAGATTGTGCGTAGCTAATCTTTTAATTTTTGTTTCTAAGGCAGTGTAGAGAAGGTTATAATTAGTATTGATGGTTTGAGTAGGCGACTTGGTCACTTTAATTCCAAGATAGTCAACACAAGAGTTGGACTAAATGTAACCTGTTGAAATGCTTGGTTATTTAGGGTAGATGAAGATTTGGATGTGTTTAGTTTGTAAAATAATAAGTGAGAAAATAGCTCTAATAATTTGAATATGGCAGAGATGGAGGAAAGGGGATCTGTGACAATTAACATTATTTCATATGTATATAGGCTTATTTTATGTGTTAAGGCTAGAAATATGTGTGTTAGTTCTAATATATTGTGCTAGAGTTTCCATGCAAAGGACAATGATTATGGGGGTGCCACTGCTATAAACCCAGGACTATCTTTTTAGTTGTTATAGGACTCACAAATGTGTTAAATTAAGCCTTGTAATACATACTGTAATGAGTCTATACAATATATGGGTTTCTCTATTTGACTTTAAGGGCGATATGTATGAACGGGATTTACGCCTGTTTTCTGGCGTATCCTGCGCCTCACCGGCTCAAATCCCCTGTCGGACGCAGGGATGTGATGGTAGGTGCAGCGTTCGCCACTTTTGGCTGCGCCTAACATGAAGGGGCGTGTAATGGGCGCGGTGTGGGCGTTCCGGGGAGGGACGCGGCGCGTTTGAAAACTCCGAGGCATGTACGATCGCGGGTCGTCAAAGTGCGGCGCATTGCAGCGCTCGTCAGCTCCGACAGGCAGACCTGGTTGATTCTGGTCTAAATGATCCGGCGGAGGCGAAGTGAAGTGAGAACGTAACATGAGGGGAAACATATAGAAGATCGCAACAGAAATCTCGGCTCTCAGCTCCGTGCGGCATGGAGCATGAATTTAAAAAATCTGTTAACCAAAAAAGAATACAATGACAATATCAAACAAGGCATACAAATCACACCATTCCTGAATATAGAAAGTCATCTAAGGTGTATAACCTATAATATTTAACACTCATTGAAGGAAACCATAAAAAATTCCCATATCTCGATCCAGCTCAGGTACAAATAGACGTCCTCTGTTACCATCATTGAATAAAGAACGTCTATTTGACCCTGAGCTGGATCGAGATATGGGAATTTTTTATGGTTTCCTTCAATGAGTGTTTGCAAGTCCTGAGGTCATGGACAACAAAGATTCGTGCAAAGCAGAAAACACAGACGAGAGGAGGAACAGGTGCATCACTAATAGGAGGTGAGCCACAGCAAAGATTTTTTCTATCTTATTAACTGTATAATATTTAACATTAGTATTAAAGTGTCTTATATTAGAGATCAAGTGATTAAATAGTATATAGACATATCAAGATGGGCATACAATAATAATTATTTTCGTTACACCCATACTATTGATCAGTGGCTAACGAAAATAAAGAAATAAAAATGAATTTATTGAATTAATTTTTTTTTTCATTACCCCCATATTATTGTTCATTTTATATAAAGATCGGTACAACTTCGTGAGTCTTATCATTTTATTTCGGGCATGTACAGTTTTATTACAGATTGCATTAGAAAACCCATAAGAGCGTTGCTCGCTCTCCCATTGGTCCAAATAACCGCACCTCTTTTAACTTAGCCAATTTCAAACAGAGCTCGCTCTGCATTTCTTTTGCCCATAGAGCTCTATGAGAAGGTAGCGCAGCTGCTGAGTGGCTAAGATGGACGAGCCCCTCTTTCCCCCAACCAATCACAGTACGAGAATATTTCCCATAGACAGTAATAACTTTTCAGGCGCCCTTCTATCGCGCCCTTCTTTCTCCATTCAAAATAGACACACTACATATGATTGGTGGATTCATATCTGCCACCTGGACTCAACCAATCAGCTCTTTTCTGCCTTTTTTACTGTATTTTGAACTGTCCCGCCTTTGCATTTGATTGGTCCATACTTCTCCATAGCTTATAATGGTTCACTGTCGCTCCTCTTCTGATTGGCTGGTTTCTGCCGACCAATGAGAAGAGCTTAAAGAATTTGAATTACTGTATTTCCCGGCAATTCTCTATATACCAACTCCTGATGTAGCGCCAGTCTCGGCGACAAACGCGTTGTTCGGGATTTTATTGATTTATGTTTATAGAAGGTTTCAGCTCCGTTTCAGATAATATTTTACACCTAATAAAAATGTTTTTTTAATCATACTCCATGCCGCACGGCGCTGAGAGCCGAGATTTCATTGCCCCGATCTCTCCATTGACTACAATGGGACAAGTAGCTCGCGCTCTGATTGGCCGAGATAGCCGACCAATGAGAAGCGCTTACTGAATTTGAATTACTGTATTTCCCGGCAATTTCGAATATCCCAATTCCAGATGTTGCACCAGTCTCAGCGACAAACGCGTTATTAGGGATTTTATTTATGTCTGTTTATAGAAGGTTTCAGCTCTTTTACAGAGAATGTTTTACACTTAATAAAAACGATTTTTTTTTACTAATACTCCATGTCTCACGGCGCTGAGATTTCAGTGCCCCCATCTCTCCACAGACTACAATGGGAGAAAGTAGCTCGCGCTCTGATTGGCCGGGATTGCCAAGGCCCCGCGAGTTCAACCAATCAGCTCTTTTCTGCCTCTTTACTCTATTTTGAACTGTCCCGCCTTTGAATTTGATTGGTCAATACTTCTCCATAGGTTTTAATGGGTCCCTGTCGCTCCTATTCTGATTGGCTGGTTTCTGCCGACCAATGAGAAGAGCTTACAGAATTTGAATTACTGTATTTACCGGCAATTTTCAATATCCAAATTCCTGATGTAGGCCGTTCTAGATTCTTGGAAAGTGATTTTATTTATGTATTTTTTTAGTAGGTTTGAGCTCTTTTTCAGAAAATGTTTTACACCTAATAAAGGCGATTTTTTTGATTCATACTCCATGTCTCACGGACATCTTTAATGATTTTTCGCTGTTTTCCAGCCTGTCTCGAATCGGAATACATGTGAGGCGCAGTCCATTCTGCGCCTAAGTCCCGCACTGCACCCCACACACTGCCGAGGCGCGGTGAACTTTTCCCCGCATGTATGAGCGCACCTCCTCAGACGGCGAATATTAGGCGCAGTCCCACACTACGCCTAAGTCCCGCACTGCGCCCCACACCCCGGGCGAAGCGCGGGGGACTTTGCACGGCATGTATGATCGCACTACGTCGGGTGGCGAATCTTAGGCGCAGTCCCGCACTGCGCCTCACACACTGACGAGGCGCGGCGGACTTTACACCGCATGTATGAGCGCACCTCGGCACCGACATACATGAGGCGCAAATTTCGGCGGAAAACTGCTAGAAACATGCGCTCTGACGTGGCGAGATTCATACATGTCGCCCTAATTATTAATATCAATTATCTTTTCAGTGAAAATCTAATTTTTCCAGATGCACTACTATAATGCAAGCTTCTAGATTAGCAACATGGTCACATCTGTTAGAGTGGCATTCACCCTGGACCTCCTGCTCCAGTAGTGCATACATATGCCAGACTGTGCACTGAAGAAAATTGCCAGTCATGCTGTCAGTTTTCCCTTTAGAACAGCAATAAAGATTAAAAAAATAAAAGTTGTCTACTTACAGGTTTTTCACTCCTGTTTAACTGGTTTGTTAACTCCACACCATCCAGCCCACTCAATGAAAGCACTCTCAGTCTCTGCAGCTGTTTCTCTCATTAGTAGACCTACTTTTCTTTTGTCATTGCACTGTCCTTCTCACCTGCCTATGTTCTCAGACCTACTATCTTAGAATCACCATGGGATATCCAGCAGCACCAGTTCATCCATGGCTGAATTAGCAGGTCTAATACAGAAGACTCAGAGAAAATAGTCTCTAATCTGTAAAATGGTTACAGGACCACACATCAACAAATTACCACCCTCTATAATCAAATATTATTATTCTGCAAATAGAGCAGATGAAGTCCAAATAAGACAACATGTTCTCTAATAATTATCTATGGTTTTACTGTGGTATATGTTGGTGTTCTATTTTTCACTGTATGCTGATGGAGTCAAAAACAAGATATGAAAAAACTTTTCAGATATGTAAATATTTTCCAGTGTAATAGCCAGCACAGATAAAGGGTGTGAATACAGCTTCTTGTAAAGTGTTTACCAGCTGGGGAACATAAATGTTTGTTAAGGGTGAATATCCAAGTCTCTCACCAAATACACACAGAGCCAGCAGCAGCCATACAATGCTGAGCACAAAGCTATGAGTAAGTTTGCCTGTTGTTCCAAGTCTCTTCCCCTTCCTCCTTCTTCAGCTCCATGATACACACAGGAATCTATCTATCTATCTATCTATCTATCTATCTATCTATCTATCTATCTTTACTCTACTCACAAAATGTTAGAGATATTGGTATTTCGGTAGAAATATTAGGATAAACATAACATTTCTTAAACCTTTTTAAATGCACTAACAGAGAGTATCTCTTCCCTCTAGATGCAGGTGTCCAACTATTTAATGTTTTAATACTTTTTGCATAACTTGCTTATCTGTAACAAGAATCATAGTGACAAAATTCACAACAGGTGTTTAATTTCTCAATAAAATTAGGGGATCAATTTCAATTGAGATTTGAACAGTTCTCCTCATCATGCTATTCACATCACATCATCGCTGTTCACATTAAATCATGAGACCAAGACAATACTTTATAATTAGAGATGGACGAATTTCTCAAAAATTCGATTCGGTCACTTCGCCGAATTTTCCGACAAAATCGTTTTCGTTCCGAATTACTTCAGCACGAATCGCGTTAAAAAGCAGCTATTTCCAGGCTGCACAGAGCCTGCAGGGTGCTGTAGAATGTTGTGCCATGCTTAAATATGCAGAGGGAGCTTGGTTTGTTCTTCATACAATGTTGTGTTTTAGTATGACACGCAGATGACTGCTGCCGCTCTTACAATCGCTTCACTATAAAATTCCCTGGGCACTTAAGAGGGCAAAAATGACCAAAAAAACTGAAAGCGGGAATGTAGCCTGATAAAGTCATGCCAGCGAAAGCTGGAAAAAAACAAGCTGAGAGCTCAGGGGCAATATTAGTACAAAAGTGTGGAGGTGACGGCGGCAGCCACAGCAGCATGAGGTCAGGCAGTGGCACAATGACATTCTGGAGGTGGCAAAACACGAGGAAGCCACAGAGTGGCACAATGACTGAGAGCGGGGGACACAGCTGCAGCAGTATGAGGTCAGGGAAATGGCACAATGACATTCTGTAGGTGGCAAAACAGGAGGAAGCCACAGAATGGCACAATCACACAGTGGAGGTCAGAAAAGCACAGCATGAATCAGGCAGTGGCCCCAATGACATTCTGGAGGCGGCAAAACAGTATTAGGCCACAGAATGGCACAATAACAGTGTGGGTACGGCGGGGAGCAATGGTACAGGGGA
>JAODAL010023431.1:0-62693 GCA_025379985.1 Phyllomedusa bahiana | reverse complement strand
ATTTCCTATTTCCCTTTCAAAAACCCTAGACATTGTTTGAAGGGCGCCTACAGTGAGAATTTTTAGACATTTATGTCTTCCTTAAGGCTCACATGAAAATATGAAACACGGGACATGCTTTCTTTTTCTCTGGGGGCCCCCATATAGTTTCGAAATTCCCCAATTTAAATAAGAACATCTCCACTTTCCCCTTCAAATATTGTGGGCTAATATGCCTTTAAAAAATGAAACAAAAAATGGAAGGCAAACAAGATGGGGGGATAGAAACAAGGGGTGATTCCTAAAAGAGTGAAAAACGGTGCCGCAAAACTGCGGGGGATCCGGCCTGGACATGCAGCAGGAACCCTTTGCGAAGGCCCCATTGCTCCCCATGTTCTCATTGCCCCACTTACCCCCCGGGCAGAAAGTGGGGAAAATGGCTTTTTGTACGGGAAGTCCAAAAAGTCTGATCTATAAAAAAATAACATCATTTATCCCACACCTGAAACGTAAAAAAAAAAAATTTCCCAAATGTAAAATGGCATTTTTTTTGGGTCATTCATTTGTTAAAAATTGAATAAAAGTGTAAAAAAATTTCCCATGCACCCCAAACGGGTAGAAAAATAAAAAGTACGCTTCGCCTGCAAAAAATGCACCCCACTGACATCCATGTTTTTAGTACAAAAAAGTTTTTGGGTCCAACAAAACCAAATTTTCCAAATAAGAAAATTTTTTGGAATTTTTTACGCCACCAAAACTAGCGGAAACCTTACATGTTTTTTTTTGCCGGGATGCATATCAACCTTAAAACAGAGAACACTCATGTTTAATCAGATAATTACATAAAACCCTGGATTCCTATTCAAAAGAACGGGATCTTTTCTTCCCACCCTTTAAAGCTCCTTCATTTCCCTGCCATCAGATAAGAAGTGCAAACAATGCAAGCGTGGCCAGATCACTCCGTCACTCCGGGCATGTCTAATGTAAACTGTCAGGGAAATTTAAAGGGGATGTAATCAGGCTGTCTCTCAGAGCTTCACTTCTTTTAATGACATATATTTAGAAAAATGATTTAAAAACCCTTTTTTGGAGGATCCCAAGTCAACATTAGATCGGGGGAAAAAAACCCCTTTAAGGATGCTTTTCAACCTCCAGGAAATTACCTCCTGCCGGGGGGGGGAGGGGAGAGCATTTCCACCCCTGGGCCCTTTTGGGCCCTGATCTAAAACCCATCTTGGATGGTCCAGTTGTGAACAACGGGGCTGAGGTTTAAAACACCCCTCTACTACCCACCTCTCCCTTCTGTTGTCTGTTTCTTAAAAAAACTACAACTTTTGGGGTTTTCCCCCTTCGCAGAATTTCCCTGTGAGTATAACTGGTTTGTGCAGCATGTGATGTGACTTTACCCAAAAATTATCCGGTTTTTTTGGGTTGTATTACTTTTCTATGTATCCCAAAGTTTTTTTCATTGGACACTGTCCCCTCCTCCAATCACGATACCCAAACTGTTTCCTGAAAACTGTTTTTGGCTAAAAAAAATTTTCCCCAAAAAAAATATCTATTATTTATTTTTCCCAAAAGTGATACTCGAGCAACCCCTAGCTCTGGAGCTCGGGTTTTTCTGAACATATGGCTGGCACGAAAAAAATTAATAACAGAAACAACGGGGGGTTGTCTTTAACAACTGATAACCAGGGTCCTGGTGGGACTTTAATTATATCTTAAGTTAAAAAAAAAACATTAATAATTGAGCTTTGTTTTGGTTTCAAATAAATGTTGTTTTTCCCAGGGTGCTTTCCCCCTCCAGAAACACATTTACAATTTACATTTGACAAAATTTTTTTTTCCCTTTATATAAATATAGTTTATTTTGGGTGTTATGAACTCTCTAATTACACACCCCACATTTACAGTTGCAGCATTTGGCAATCCACAGGAATAATACTTGACCCCCTTTATTTTTACAAAAATTTTTTTTTTTTTTTTTTAAACCCCCGGGTCACACAAAAAAAAAACGGGAAAGTTGAAAGCAAATTGTAATTTAAAATTGGAGTTGTTATGCAAAATAAAGTCCTTGAAATTTCTTTTCCAACTTACTTTATTAACCCCGCGTTTCTCTAAAATATGTTGGGTCACAAAAGTATTTAAAAAGGAAAATCTCATGAAAATTAAAGGGTAATGCACCCAAAATTGTATTACTAGGGTTTTCCCCAAATATTGGTCGCAGCTGAAATTAAACAGACCCTTTTTGAAAAATCAATGGAAAAAACGTATTAATACGGGCCCCCAAAAAAATACCCCGGGTCTTACGGGAAAGTACTGGGGGTTTTTACTTTTTAACTTAGTTCATTAGTAAATCCCTTTTAATTAAAACATAGGGGCCACCCAATTTTTTTTAAACCCCGGGCACTGAATATAAAATTTTAAAATTGCTGCAACGGGTCATGTGACCTGCAGACGAGTTTTCTGACAGCAGGTCGAATAAAACCAGAATTTAAAATCTTTTTATAAATCGGGGGTATCAGGGTTCAAAGTCAGACTCATGGGAAAGTAGAGAGATCCCGATTTCTTGTCAATTTTAAAAAGGGCACGGGAGCGTTTTCAGCAACTCAGAGTGAAGCTCACATAAACCCAAACAAAGGGTTCTAGTGTCCCATTTAGAGACCCCGTTTTCCCTTTTACGGTAAACAAAGTCACTGTAAATCCCTGAGCCTCTAAAAGTTTTTTTATAGGGGTTAAAAAGGGAAAAAAAATGAGTGACCCTTTTAACTTAAAGTGCCCTGAAGAAAAAAGGGCCCCAAAATTTTTTTTAACGGCTTTAAAAAAAAATCTAAAGCTTAAAAAAAACGAAGCCATCTAATTCCAGTAAATTTGTCAGGAAATTTTCTAGAAAAAATCCCTTAAAAAACCTTCTTCTAAAAAATTGCTGACTCCCCAAAAAGAACAGCTCAAAAAATTAAAAACAATTTCGACTTTAAATTTTTGGCCAAAAATACGGGTCATAAACCATTCATATTTTTTCCCCAATGTGTGGTCCAATCTTTCCCCATAAAAGGAAACCCAAAGGTTTAGGAAAGTTTGTATAAAAGTAAAACGGGTTTAAATTTTTTAACAGGGGGGAAACATTTTCAAATTCGATTTTGAGTTTTAAAATTTCTTCTGCTTAACAAAAAAAAATTTAAACAAAAAATACACTGTCCCAGATTTTTAATTACTGTCTAAAACCCTAGGCTAAACTAAAAAGAAAATTTCAAATTCCCCGGGACCGCACCACTGAAAAAACCAACAGTGGTCCGAGGGGAATAAAAAAAGATTCTATATTTCCCCCGGGGCTGAGGGCCCAGCTTGGGTTTCTCTCATAAAAATTCGTGCTGTGTAACTACAAAGCACAAAATTCCCTTTGCAGATTCTAAATAGGGAATCTGCCAAAAATCCGCCCCAAAAAAACCTGTGCTGTTTATACCTAGCCTTAGCTATTTTTTTAACATTTTTCACGGCCCTTGCCGCAAAACGGGACATGGCTGTCCCTGCTCGTCCTGTTTTCCTTTTTTCTGCCCCCCCGGGGCCCTGCTTTTTTAAACCTGCAGACAAGTCCCCCTTTCCTTGCTTGTGCCCCTTGTTACTTCTGTGTACTCACCTGCCCTCAACCCCTGCTTCTGCCTTTTGTTCCTGTCTGTATCTGCACACGCTCCCTGGGGGTCTGGGT
The DNA here is from genome assembly GCA_025379985.1 of Phyllomedusa bahiana. Taxonomy (NCBI): domain Eukaryota; kingdom Metazoa; phylum Chordata; class Amphibia; order Anura; family Hylidae; genus Phyllomedusa; species Phyllomedusa bahiana. The sequence continues at coordinate 59,008 of JAODAL010023431.1, read as the reverse complement.
TTTAAAAAGGAACAGTCCCCCAAATTTTCCTGCCCAATGACCAACGACCCCCCTTTGGCATAAAAGGGAAAACTTCCTGCCTCTTTTTCCGGGTTTTCATTAAGTCCAACGACCCCCTGACCACTGCTTCCCTTGGCTGTTTTTCGGGTCTTATGTCCTGTCTTTTCCTGTTCCCCGTTTAAACCCTGCTGTTCTTGCTGTCCTGCATGTCTGTTACTTAGGTTTCTGTTTCTCCCTGAACCCTTTGCCAGCTTGTCTGTCTGATCCCCTGGGTTTCCTGGATTCTGTTGTCCGAACCTGTTTTTAAAACCTTTCTGTGGGCCTTCCCTCTTTCCCCGTTAAAACCCGAAGTTATTCCCCCCCAGCAAAATCCATTCAGTCCCCTTTCCGAGACCCCTCCTTGGGGGTTTTCTCTATACCACCATCAAAGCTAAGGTGGCCCAAAAAAAACCCCAAAATACCCGGCGATTTGCCCTGTCATACCTCTGACCCGTCTTTTTTGGACTGCCTTTTTCTAAAAACGTGCCAATTACAGTGCCCAATGGCCCGTTTTTATAAAATTTTGGGATAATTTAAGGGCCTTGGGTTTGCATTTTTTTTTGACCCAAATATTAGCTGATCTTTTCTTTCTACACCGAATTTTTGGTGCGTGTGTCACCCAAAAAGTTTTATGGGGACTTTCTAATAACCTTGCCCGGTGTTGGCGAGGGCAAAAAAAATGTCTAAAGTGGGCCATAAAAAAATTTAACTTTCCCTTTTACAGTTTTAGCTCAAAACTAGCTGTGGGGAGAAAAGACAGGTGGCACTTGCAGTCAACTTTCCCCCTTTAAATTTTTTTTGGAAAATTCTGAAAATAGCGGGGGAAAAAAATTTTTACTTTATGGGAACACCCCCTTTAAAATGCAAAATGTTTTTTGAAAAAAATGTTTTTATCAATAGGGGTCCAACTTCCTTCAATTTGGGTGATCAGTGGTGGTCCCACAAGGGCCCTAGGGATTATAGTCCCCTGAAAAAAACCCCTTTTGGGTGTAAAAATTAAAAAGAAATGGATTATGCCCGGGGCCCAAATTTTGGAAATGGCCCCCAAAGAAAAGGAAAACCCCCGAAAAGGCCCCTGAACATGGGAGACCTGGGGAAATTTTTTTTATGCTGTAATACAAACCTTGGGGGGGGCAGAAAAGGGGGAGGGGAAAAAATCAAAAAACAAGAAGGGAGAGTACAAGAGGCATGTTTCAGTAGCTGTAGGGTGGGGCCCCCCCAAAACAACTTCACAGGTTTGGGAAACCCCCAAAAATTTAAATTTTTAAAGGTGGACCCCAGGGGGTTTCCCCCAGTTTTCCCCACCTTTTGGCTAAGCCCCTGGGGGGGGGGGGGGGGGGGGGTTTGGGGTGGACCCAAAAGATTCCCCACTTTTCCTTTCCCCAATTAAAAAAAAACCCCGGGGGTTAAAATTTGGAAAAAAAAAAAAAAGAAAAGGAAAAACCCCAAAAAAGGGGGGTGGTTTTGGGGGGGTTGGTTAAAAACCTTGAAAATTTGAGAGGTTTTAAAAGGGAAAAAAATGGAAAAAACGAAAAAAAATTAAGGGCCCCTTTTTGGGGGTTGGGGGGTGGCCAAAACAGCCTTTTTTATAAATAAACAACAAAAAAAATTTTTTTCCAAAAACCTCCGTTTGGGGATCAAAAAAATTTACCTGCTTTTTCCCCAGTAACTATGTTGGGGTAATTTTCCGCAAGGGGGTTCGGGGGGGTTTGGGGGAACCCCAAAGGAGGGGTTTTTTTTAACCCAAAATGTTTTCATGGGATTTTAAACTTTTTTTTTAATTTTTTGGCCTTTAAAACCCAGGTTCCTAAAAAGGGAAAGGTTTTTTTTAATTTTGGTTTTTTGTTTGGGCAAAAACCTTTTTTTTCTTGGGAAAAGTTTTGGCTTTGGGGCAGCAAATGAATTTCTGGTATTTTTATGGACCGGTTTTTGGAAATTTCCAATTTGCAAGATTTTTTTCCTTTTTTTGGAAACTTTTCCAGGTTATTAACTGGAAAATTTGAATTTGGTTTTGTAAAGTATAGCCCCCCACCTTTTGTTTCCACCTTTTTAAAAACCTTTGGGAAACTTTTAAGCAGGTTGGAATTTTGTTAAAATTATTGGGGGGGGGAAAATTTAAATTTGTAAATGGGGGGAATTTTTGGGGGTTTAAGGGGGGGAAAGGGGAAATTTGAATTTTGGGGATTTTTAAATTTAAAATTTTTTTTTTTAGGGGGGTGGTTTTTGGGTTTAAAAGTGGGTTTAAAAAGGAAATTTTTTTTGTTAAAGTGATAAAATTGGGAAAAGGTTTTAAAAAGGGGGTTGGGGGTTAGGGTGGGATCTTGGTAATTTTTTTTTTTTTGGCAAAAAATTTTTTTGGGTGGACCCCAACCCTTTTAATAATGCCCTAAAAAAAATTTTGTCTTTCCCGCTCCATTCCAACTTCCCAAGACTTTTCTCTGAGAAGCAACTTAAAATTTTCCCCCTCATCTCCCTTTTACCCCGCCCTATTGGGCCTGCTGCCCATACGTGTCCTCCCCCCGAAAGAGCTACATTTCCCGTATTAGAAAAAACCCGACCCTGTCGCCCCACATACAAGAAAAACTCCAGAATGGGTTTATTCACATGTCCTCCTCTCCAGCAAGTGCTGTTTTTTTTTTTTAAGGAAAAAAACGTTTCCCCCCTCCATGAAATTTAAATTTCCCCCAGTACAATAAGATAACTGGGAAAAAAACCATTACCCCTTCCCATTGATTACTGAACTCTTAGACCGGCTCTGCGGAGCTAAGATTTTTACTAAACTGGACCTGCGGGGAGTATACAACCTCATTCGGACCCATGACGGCCTTCAACACTTGTGATGGGCACTTTGAGTACCTGGTTATGCCCTTCAGACTCTGTAATGCACCATCGGTCTTCCAGGAATTCTTCAACAACATATTAATTGACCTCCTATATCATTATATGATCTTAGACAAGGGTCTGCACATGGACCCCTGCCGTCCTGCAGTGACCATGGTCCGTCAGCCTTCAGGCCATACAGCTTTTTTCTATTTCCCCAACTATTTTTGGAATTCGTGCCAAAATTTTTGATTTTGGGGCCCCAATGTGGCACTCCCCAAAGAAGAAGGGGCAACCCAAAGCTATGGCACCAGGGGCTAAAATCCTTCTCTGGGCTGAAACTGCTTTCCCCTCTTCCCCTGTTTTCCTGGCCAATACGAAAAGTCATTTTTTCTTAGGAGTCGATGCCTCTTTGGTGGGGCCAGGGCTTATAAGCTCTGGCTTCCACCTACAATGCGCGTCCCAAACTCCTTACACGTCTCCCTGCTGAAACTGCTAGTCCTCTCCCCTTCACCTGAACACCACCAACGTGTTTGCAGTGAAAGAGATCTTGGCCACAAAGACTACCAGAGGGAGACGATACTTTCTGATCGACTGGAAGAGGTTTGGGCCAGAGGAAAGATCGTGAGAGCCAGATGACAACGTCCTGGCATGGGTGAGTTGGTGCTGAAATTTCTCCAGTTGAGAAAGAGGGAGAGGGCAAAGGGGGAGGGGGTTGACTGTTCGAGTGCCCCGCATCTATCTGCAGGGTTTTTTGGCGCACCGACCCCCCCACGGGGGATGGGTGGCCCAAACCAGCTACTCATTTCACCTCACTCTCTGCCTGCAGGCTGTCACACGCACCCCTACCTCCTACAGCACGTGTGTGGCATCTCTGCTCATTAAGGGGGCCCGCCCCACCGTGATTTGGGCCCAAAGGTTGCTCCCTATTTAACCCTGCCTCGTCTTCTCTCACTAGCTGGATCAATAGTGCCTTGCGAGAAAATGTTTCCAGTTGTGTTTCCTTAGTAATACCGTGTATGTTTGCCTCCGTCCCTTTGGGACCACTGACCTTTGCTGCCTGTCCCCAACTTCAAGTTTTTCTTTTGATTCTGTACCACCTGCACCTCGCTCCCAATTTAAAAGCAATTTTACATCAGTGTGGGCCCATGGGGCAAGCCCAGCCTGACTTGCAGCAGGCTCTTGTGAATACCGAGACCTTGCAGTGGTTCAGAGGATCCACTTCTCTATAGCCGTTACAGCTATAAGGCCATGTTCACACGGTGTATTTGCTGGGCGTAATTACGCCCCGCAATTACCCCCGTGTGAGGGGGGCGGGGGGGGGGGGAGCAGGGACCCCGGGCCCCTGACTTGAAAATTTCCACGGGGCTAAACGCCGCTATAATTTTACATGTCAATTTTTCTCCCCGCCCGGGCCCCATTCGCCGAGCAGGGGAGGAGAGACGAAATCCAAAAGTTCTCATGAGAAAATGTGAAATTTCCGTAATTGGCCTTTTGGTAATTACCCCCGGTTTGGGCCCCAAATAAAGGCCCATTTTTTAAACCGGTGAACATGGCCTAATAGGGAGCACAATACAACCCCTACAGCCACCAGTGATAAAAGGGGCTTTTCTGGGCATAAAAAGTAATAGCCCATGTTACTAAAACAAATATTTTGTAATAGTAACAACTAAGGGCCACATTATTTATTCCCCCGCCGCGTCGGGGCGGGACCTTTCCGGCTTTTTTCCCCCGAAATCTGCGCCGATTTAAATTTGGCGCCGGGGCCCCGGGTCAACTATCATTAAAAATCCCCGTGGGCCCCACCATGGTGAGGCCAGTGGGGGGACTTAGGGGCAGTGCGGGACTTTCGCCCTAAGATTTGCCGGGGAGGTATGCGATCAAACATCTGGGAAAATTTCACCGCGCCTCCCAGTGGTGGGGCGCAGTGCGGGACTTTGGTCAGGGGGAACGCGCCGAAAATGTATTCCCCGATTCGAGACAGGGTGGGGGCAGCGAGAAAATCATTAAAGATGTCCTGCGGAGTATGAATCAAAAAAAACGCCTTTATTAAAAGGGATTTAAACACCTCTGAAAAAAAACTCAAACCAAATAAAAAAATACAAAAAATTTAAATTTACTTTTCCCAAAAAACTAGAACAGGGGCTACATCGGGGAAAAGAACAATAATAATGGGGGTAAAGAAAAAAAAATATTAATTAAAAAAAATCCTGTTTATTTCTTTATTTTCGTTACACCCATACTATTGATCCTTGGCTAACGAAAATAAAGAAATAAACATGATTTTATTGAATTAATACTTTTTTCGTTACCCCCATATTATTGTTCATTTTATATACACATCAGTACAGCTTCTGAAGTCTTATCATTTGATTTCGGCCATGTACAGTTTTATTCCAGATTGCATTAGAAAACCCATAAGAGCGTCGCTTGCTCTCCCATTAGTCCAAATAACCGCGCTTCTTTTAAGTCAGCCAATCACAAACGGAGCTCGCTCTGCATTTCTTTTCCCCATAGAACTCTATCAGAAAGTAGCTCGCGCTCTGATTGGCCGGCATAGCCAAGCCCCCGCTAGCTCAACCAATCAGCTCTTTTCTGCATTTTTACTGTATTTTGAACTGTCCCGCCTTTGAATATGATTGGTCAATATTTATCCATAGGTTATAATGGGTCCCTGTCGCTCCTATTCTGATTGGTCAATACTCCTCCATAGGTTAGAATGGGCCACTGTCGCTCCTATTCTGATTGGCTGGTTTATGCCGACCAATGAGAAGAGCTTAAACAATTTGAATTACTGTATTTACCGGCAATTCTCTATATTGCAATTCCCGATGTAGCGCCGGTCTCGGTGACACACGCGTTGTTAGGGATTTGACTGATTTATTTTTATAGAAGGTTTCAGCTCTTTTACAGATAATGTTTTACACCTAATAAAAATGATTTTTTTTAATCATACTCCATGCCGCACGGCGCTGAGAGCCGAGATTTCATTACCCTGATCTCTCCATAGACTACAATGGGACAAGTAGCTCGTGCTCTGATTGGCTGGGATAGCCAAGCCCCCGCTAGTTCAACCAATCAGCTCTTTTCTGCATTTTTACTGTATTTTGAACTGTCCCGCCTTTGATTTTGATTGGTCTATATTTCTCCATAGGTTAGAATGGTTCACTGTCGCTCCTATTCTGATTGGCTGGTTTATGCCGACCAATGAGAATAGTTTTCAGAATTTGAATTACTGTATTTCCCGGCAATTTCCAATATCCTAATTCCTGATATTGCGGCGTTCTAGATTTTTGGAAAGTGATTTTTTTTTATTTATTTTTTTATTTTTAAGGTTTGAGCTCTTTTTCTGATAATGTTTTACGCCTTTATAAAGGTGATTTTTTTGGAATCATACTCCATGCCGCACGGAGCTGAGAGCCGAGATTTCTGTTGCGATCTTATATATGTTTCCTCTCATGTTCCGTTCTCGCTTCACTTTGCCTCCGCAGGATCATTTAGACCAGAATCAACCAGGTCTGCCTGTCGGAGCTGCCGAGCGCTGCATTGCGCCGCACTTTGCCGACTCGCGATCGTACATGCCTCGGAGTTTTCGAGCGAGCCATATCCCGCCCCGGAACGCCCACACCGCATCCATTACACACCCCTTCATGTGAGGCGCAGCTGAAAGTGGCGAACGCTGCGCCTAACATCGCATCCCTGGGTCCAACAGGGGATTCTGGCCGGTGAGGCGCAGGATACGCCAGAAATCGGGCGAAAAGCCATTCATACATGTCGCCCTATGTTCTTTTTTTTTTTTTTTTTTGCTGCTCCTGCTGAAGCTAAATATTAGGGCAAACTTCTGACACTGTATATGAGAGCACATCACTGACATTGAATATGAGGCCACACTACTGAAATTGTAGATGAGGCCACACTACTGACACTGTATATAAGCCATATCACTGATACTGCATATGAGGACACATTACTGACATTGTAGATGAAGGCACACTACTGGCACTATATATAAGGGCACACTGCTGACCCTGTATGTAAGGGCACAACACTGACATTGTATATAAGGACACATTGCTGACACTGTATATAAAGCCATTTCACTGACACTGTATATAAGAGCACATTGCTCACATTGTACATGAGGACACACTGCTAACAATTTGTATCAAGCTCAGTAAATAATTGTGACGGTCAAAGAGTTTTATGCCTAGAGGGGAATCTGGAAAAAGTGCCTGCAGCCACAATCTGCTTTGCAGTATTTTCTGCTGACTGTGTGTTTGACACAGAAATTTTACATGTTTTCATCTCTGCCTTCCAGGAGCCCAACTTTTTTTATTTTACTTATAGATGTATGAGGGCTTGTTTTTTGTAGGACCAGATGTTTATTTTAATGGTTTCATTGACCATGCTAAATAATGTACTTGGAAGCGCAAATAAAAAAAATATTTGAGGGGGTTCTGTTTTTATGGAATTCAATGTTTAGGTGTTAATGACATGGTATCTGTATTCTGCATTATGTATTATGTCTTACTACTTGTAAAAAAAAATTAAAAACTTCAAAAAATAAAAAAAAATTGGCTTTGCATCGTCCAGTACATCCCCACGGCACTGGTTTCCAGTTGGATTTACAGACAGTTTTCGGATGTGAAAACCATCTGTAAACCAACTGTCAACCTTTTATATTGACTTACATAGAAATTCCGTGCAGTAGTTCACACTGTACAGATTTTCTGCTTGACAGTTTTTTACACCGCTGGCGTAACGAAAAACTAAGAACATGTTCATTCTTCTGCCCGGTTTTCAGGCGGAACATGAACACGTGGGTGCAGATGAAAGCCGTCCCTCAACAAAATACTGAAAAACAACAAAATACCAGTTGGATAACCCAACCAGTATTTTGTCATTGCCAAGTGGACGCACGCTAAGGGCGACATGTATGAACAGGGCTGCGCCAGTTATCTGGCGTCAAAAAGCTTTAGTGGACCTATTTTATAGATGTATGAACAGGTGCACTCCAAACTTTGGCTGTACGACACTTTTTAATGCGCCAAAGGTTTGGGCCGTTCTGGGGGCGTCGCACCACATTCATAGGATTAGACACATTTATGATTCTTTGACACCAAATTTAGGCGCAAAACAGTTAGAACAGCCAGACCAGGTTAAAGGTGGTGCCTGAGCCTGAGTTGTATTGGCACGAGACTGCGCCTGTATGTATGACCTGCAGAAGAACAGGTTCATACATTCTGGTGCATTCTACACTGCCTTAAAGCTATTTAGAACTGGCCTGTCATCGCCAAAGTATAAACATGTTGCCCTATCTTTTTTATTTTTCATCTGTTAGAGCTGTGTGATGATTTTTTTTTTCTGGGGAAAGTTCTAGTTATTTGTTCCAATTTAAAGTAAATGAGACTCTTAGATTCTTTTTTACTACCCTAATTTTTTTAGTGAGGCAGGGTGATTGTAACTATCATTTTTCCATTTGGTTGTGTTTTTTTTTTCATCGCATATATTATGTATTGCAGTCAGGATGTACTGTAATATATATGCAGGCCCGGACTGCTCACAGGGCAAACCGGGCATTTGCCCGGCGGGCCTGTGTGGTCCGGGCCGCAGGGCCGGCTCGGATCGCCCGCCGAAGGGACCAGTGTTTTCCCCCCTGGCGGGCCCCGAGTGCCGGCGCTGGTCTGTGGTGCACTACAGGGGCCGCAATGGTCGAATCAGCGACTGGACCCCTGTGGCAGGGGACCGACAGGCCCCCCCTCGCCACACGGCTGCACAGCCGGGTCTCCGACCCAGCCATGCAGCCTTCACGGCCGCCGCCTGCACCACGCGGTGCAAGCAGCGGCTGGGGCTGAACAACCGGGATCTTCTGATCCTGTCTGTTCAGCTCCCAGGAGGCCGCGGAGCAGGCGCACAATGTGATGACTTCATCGCGCGCCCGCTCCGCGTCCTGCACACTGCTGCATGCGGCCACTCTGGGTGAAGACAGAAGAGGAAGCAGAGACATCAGGTAAGTATTGGTTTTACTTATTTTTTTAAACTACCAGCCCTACCTACCTATATACTGCCCTGCCTACCTATATACTGCCCCTGTCTAGCTATATACTGCCCCTGTCTAGCTATATACCAGCCATGTCTAGCTATATACCATCCCTGTCTAGCTATATACCTGTCCTGTCTAGCTATATACCAGCCATGTCTAGCTATATACTGCCCTGTCTAGCTATATACTGCCCCTGTCTAGCTATATACTGCCCTGTCTAGCTATATACCGCCCCTGTCTACCTATATACCGCCCCTGTCTACCTATATACCGCCCCTGTCTACCTATATACTGCCCCTGTCTACCTATATACCTGCCCTGTCTAGCTATATACCAGCCCTGTCTAGCTATATACTGCCCTGTCTAGCTATATACTGCCCTGTCTAGCTATATACCAGCCCTGTCTAGCTATATACTGCCCTGTCTAGCTATATACCAGCCCTGTCTAGCTATATACCAGCCCTGTCTAGCTATATACCAGCCCTGTCTAGCTATATACCTGCCCTGTCTAGCTATATACCAGCCCTGTCTAGCTATATACCTGCCCTGTCTAGCTATATACCAGCCATGTCTAGCTATATACTGCCCTGTCTAGCTATATACCAGCCCTGTCTAGCTATATACTGCCCTGTCTAGCTATATACCTGCCCTGTCTAGCTATATACCTGCCCTGTCTAGCTATATACCTGCCCTGTCTAGCTATTTACCAGCCCTGTCTGCCTATATACTAGCCCTGTCTGCCTATAAGTGCCCTTCTATATACGGGCCCCCTGCCTGCTACATCAAAGCCCGGGCCTGCTACATCCCTGGCCCTGCCTACAATACTGCCCTGCCTCCCTAATACTGGCCCTGACTGCTACATACTGGCCCTAGTGGCTAATAACTGCCCTACCTGGCAAATTTAAATGGGGCCAGCCCTAGCAAACCTGGCTGATACGGGGCACCTACTCCCCTGGCCCTAGTTTACTGGGGCAGCCCTATGTAGGATGAACCCCCACCCTTGCTCCAGGCGGGGCCCTCTTCTCACTGGCATTTTCTCCTCTACAGCCCCTTTGCTGAACTTTACCAGTCCCTGTTCCCTTAGTTTGGGTCCTTGATCCCTGTTTGCTCCACCAGTCAAATTGGACTTCCTCCTTGAAGATTATTGTGCCCCCGGTAATCTACCCGTTGTGCTGTTCTCTGTTTTTTTCTGACTCTATTGTGCATCGACCCTTTGGCTTTCTTCCTGACTACATTCCGCCTGCTCCTAAACTGCCCGCTGCCCGGATTGTCCACCGACCTTTGGCTTCCTTCTGACTACGATTCCTGCCTGTTCCTCAAGTACACGAAACGCCCGCCGTGTACCGACTTCTGGCTCTGCTGCCCACGCTCTACAAGTAGGTAACCTTATTTAGTTTCAACCTAAGACTCCGAACCAGTTTCCTGATCGTTACAGAATAATCTCTCCCAAACATGGATCGGGTTGTAAAACCTTGAAGGCAACAAGTGGCTGAGCTTCAAGAATTTGGTGGCACTTATCAAGAAAAATTTTCTAAATTGCAAACCCTGGTCCTGGACCAACAAAAGAAAGTAATTGAGCTTCAAAGGCAACTTCTGGATATACGTAACACTGGCTCAGATTCTAATACCCGCATGCCTCTGCCCTCAAAGTTTAATGGGGATCGTCACCATTACCGAGGATTCTTGAATCAATGTCGTATTTATTTCCAAATGCAGCCTGCTCCATTCACCAGTGCTGTTTATAATCAATCTTCTGACAGACGAAGCTCTGGCATGGGCCTCACCCTATGTGGAAAAGAACTGTGACCTTCTCAATGACTTAGATGACTTTATAAATGCTATAAAATCAAGTTTTTTGATGACCCAAATCGTTGTGCCACAGCTGAGGCAAAATTACATAATCCGCGGCAAGGGCGGCGTTCAGTTGCTGAATACACAGCAGAATTCCAACGCTGGGTAGCTGAAACCACATGGAATCCAGCAGCCCAGAGGAGTCAATTTCGACGAGGGTTATCAGAACTGGTGAAAGATGAGCTTGTCATAGTTGAGGCCCCTGGTAATTTTGAGGATTTTGTTCAGCTGTGCATTAGAATCGATCAGAGACTTACTGAACGTAGAAAGGAAAGACTGCGGATGTTTGGAAACAGTCCTACTTACTCCTTCAGTCAATCATCATTGAACACCCAGCAAAGAACTGAAACTGCACCTGAACCTATGCAGATCGACGTTATCCGAAAACCGCTTACTGCAGCAGAAAAGGAGAGTACAAAAAATCTGTGCCTCTACTGTGGGGGCCCTAGACATTATGCCATAAACTGTACCAACAAGATTCAGAGGTCTCTAGCCTGCACATGTGCCAAGACAGAGAGCAATCTTGCCCTTTCTCAACTCCCAGATCGGTTGAGCAGACCATCTCATCTGTGGCGTTAGACAAAGATTATTTACATCCCCCTAAATTTCGTTATCCCAATACAAGTAATACTTGGGGGCCATACAATGCAATGTTCAGCCATGTTGGATTCTGGTGCAGGAGGAAATTTTATGGATTTGCAATTTGCAGTTGACAATAACGTGAGCAGAACAAAATCCACGCCAATTGATATGGAAACTGTTGATGGATCGCCTTTATCTTCTGGGCCTGTAACTCATGAGACAACTGAACTTGGAATCTGTATTGAACCTTATCATCATGAAACTATCAGTTTTCATCTCATTTCGTCTCCCAAGTTCCCAGTGATTTTAGTAATTCCATGGTTTGCTATTCACAATCCTATCAACTGGGAATCAAGGATTGTTACCTTTCCTTCCGAGTACTGTAGGGACAATTGTCATCCAAAGTTATCTGTCCAAAAACAAATACAAGTTTCCAAATTTTTCTCAGCAGACTTATGATATTTTGCCCCTCATTTACAAACATTTTCAGCGGACGTCTGTAGCAAGAAAAAAGCTGATCAATGACCTTCTCATCGTCCTTACGACTGTCCCATCGAGTTGCTTCCTGGAGCCACCATTCCTTTTGGCCGAATTTACAAACTCTCTGAACCAGAATTAAAAGTACTCAGGGAATATCTAGATGAAAATTTAAAGAAAGGCTTCATTCGACCTTCCTCATCCCCAGCTGGGGCACCCTTGTTCTTTGTTGAAAAGAAAAACTCAACCCTGCGCCCAAGGTATCGATTTACAGAGAACTAAATAAAATTACTATTAAAAATCGATATCCTCTTCCTTAGTTTCTGAGTTGCTGGGAAGACCGCCTGCCAAGATATTTACCAAACTAGTTTTGAGAGGGGCTTACAATCTCATACGCATTCGTCAGGAGATGAGTGGAAGACTGCCTTTAAAGAACCAGATATGGACATTTTGAATCCCTAGTTATGTCTTTTGGGCCCCTTTGTAATGCCCCTACAACCTTCCAGCATTTCATTAATGATGTGTTTTCGAGACTTCTTAGACCAATTTGTGGTTGTGTACCTTGATGACATCTTATATTTTCAGACCACCTTGGAGGAACACGCAGACATTTCAATTAGCCCCTGGAACGACTACAGAATAATAATCTTTATATAAAACTGGAAAAATGTGAATTTGAACAAACCAAAATTCAATTTTTTTGGATATATATCTCCCCAGAAGGACTAAGTATGGACCCTGTAAATCAAAGCAGTGGTGGAGTGAACCCACTCCAAGAAATTTGAAGGATATTCAACGATTTAGAGGTTTGCTAATTTCTACAGGAGATTCATAAAAGACTTCTCCAAGATCATTTTGCCAATTACAACCCTTCCCAAGAAAACCAAGGCATTTTCATGTCTCCAGAGGTACAATAGCTTTTGACAAATAAAAGACTTATTTTACTTTCTGCACCTATACTGGTCCATCCAAATCCTGAATTCCCTTTCATTGTTAAAGTTGGATGCCCCAGACTCTGCTGTGGGAGCTGTCCTGTCTCAACGAGTCGGAGAAAAAAATGCAACTTCATCCATGTGCATTTCTTTCACATATCATGTCATCTGCAGAAAGAAACTATGACATTGGAAATAAAGAACTGTTAGCCATTAAAGTTGCCTTCTCTGAATGGAGACATGTTTTGGAATAAGCCGATCATCCCATAACGGTACTTACGGACCACAAAAATCTAGCGTTTGTCCATACAGCTAAGAGATTATCGGCAAGACAAGCACGGTGGGCCTTATTTTTCTCTAGATTCAATTTCATTATTTCTTATCAACCAGGTTCAAGAAAAGGCAAGGCTGATGCTTTGTCCAGGATTCTGGCTGAACCACAGGAGAGGTCTAAAACGGAGTCAACTATTTTGTCTACAAAAATTTTTGTAGGAATACTTCACTCGAAAGAACTTTCAGCAAGACTCAGAGATGGATACCAGAATGACTCTTTTCTTAACCGTCCATCTAAAGATGTGAATCTCTCTTATAAAGAAGGGTTTTGGAGGCTGGAACACAGATTATATGTACCTGAATACGTTCAACTTGAAGTCCTCAAACTAGTCCATGATTCTAAACTCGCAGGTCATCCTGGAGTCATGAAAATTTACGAACTATTGCTTCGTTCATTTTGGTGGCCTAATTGTAAGAAAGATGTTAAAAAATATGTTTCCGCTTAACACGTGCACGAAACAAGGTACCACGATCCTCTCCTCTAGGTATTCTTCAACCGCTTCCAGTTCCATCCAGACCCTGGGGATCAAAATTTTTATGGGGTTTTAAATTTGGATCTTCCCATCTAAGGAAATGACTACCATCCTTTTTGTTGTGGATCGTCTTACAAAAATGGGGCCCCTTTGTACCAACCAGAGGAATTCCTACTGCTGAACAAACAGCAGAATTAATGGTCAGGAAATATTTAGGGTACACGGAATTCCAGACAATGTAGTTTCAGACAGAGGTGTACAATTCACATCACGATTTTGGAAAAACTTCTGTACAGCCTTAGGAGTCACTGTTCATCTCTCTACTGCCTTTCATCCCCAGTCCAATGCCCAAACGGAAAGGACTAACCAAACTCTGGAACAGTACCTCCACTGTTTTATTTCCTACCTTCAAGATGACTGGGTGGACTATTTACCAACAGCAGAATTTGCCTACAACAACTCCAAACATAATTCTACATCACAAAGCCGGTTTTATGCTAATTATGGTGTACACCCAATATTTATTCCTAATATCCCATTAAGTACGCCTATTCCTGCCGTTACCCACAGACTAATTCAACTGAAAGAAACACAGAAAAAACTAATAGAGATGCTACAAGAAGCCAGGAAAGATATAAAAAAATCAGCGGGTAAACGCCGCAAAGTTCCCCCACATTAAAGTTGGTGATAAGGTTTGGCTTTTCTACTAAAAATCTAAAAACACGTTCCATTCCAAAGTTGGGTCAGAATTTATAGGTCCGTTCCAGATTTTGGCACAAATTAACGAAGTTGCCTTCCGTTTAAAACTTCCTAAACACTAAAAACCCACCCCGGTGTTCCACGTTTCATTGCTCAACCATTTAATGAAAACCCTTTCCAGGAAGAATTCGCCACCTCCTGCACCAGTAAAAATCCCAAGGACAGAAGAATTATTGTTGAAAAAATTTTGGACTCTAGAATTTCAGAGGTCGATTGCAATATCTCGTACAATGGAAGGGTTTATGGACCCCGAAGAAAATTCATGGGAACCAGAAATATATTCATGCCCCTAGGCTTACAAGGGCCTTTTCATCAGAGACATCCAAAAAAACAGCCCCTGAGATGTCCAAGGCCATCCTGAAGGAGGGGACTACTGTCAGGAATTGAACTCCCATACTCTTGCTTCCCAGGCGACGGCTCTTCTCACTGAGCTATTTTCTCCTCCGGACTGTGCCTTTGCTGAACTTTACCTAGTTCCCTGTTCCCTTAGTTTTGGTCCTTTATCCCCTGTTTGCCCACCAAGTCTAATTGGACTTCCTTTTTTAAGTCCAGCCTTGCACTTCCTCCTTGGGGAGATTAAAGTGCCTGCTGGTAATCAAACTGGTTGTGGCTGTTTTTGTGTTGGTTCTGACCCATTGTGCATTGACCCTTTGGCTTTCTTCCTGACTACTATTTCCCGCCTGCCCTAAACTGACGCTGCCCGAATTGTGCACGACCTTTGGCTTCCTTCCTGACTACGATTCTTGCCTGCTCCTCAAGTAACGAAACCGCCCGCATGTGTACCGACTTCTGGCTCTGCTGACCACGCTTCTACAAGTAAGTAACCTTAGTAGTTTCAACCTAAGACTCCGAACCAGCTCCTGATCGTTACACCCTAGCTACCTGGTTAGTTACAGGGGTAGGCCATGTCTACCAACCAAATTAATGGAGGAAGGCCCTTTTACCTACCTAATGGAGGTCTACCTATTTACATGCCACTTATCTGACATTTTTTAATTTCTAATTTTTAGGGTCTAACATATGCTGTTGGGGAATTGATAGGGAAGTGCTGGAAAATAGAGGAGTCTAAGATATATTTGTGGTAAATTCTACAGGGACGAGTAGTGACCACTAGAAGAGGACACTGCATGCTGTACCGGACAGAGAAAGAAATGGAAGGGAACGACTCATCAGGGAAGACATCATGGAGGTTTGGTCTAGATGGAGAAGAAGACAACTCCCATCAGAGATGACGTCTCCTGTGAGTCCCTGCTGTCAGGGGTCATTTTACTTCTATGTTGAATCAGTGCTGTATTCATGTGATGGTGATGTGATTGGTGGGGTTGTAGGTTATGTTGGTGCTTATGTAGTGTCACTGTGGGCTTGTCCTGGATTGTAAAGCAAGTGCACACCTGACTCTGTGATGAGGGGTTTCTCTGCACCACTGTTTCTTTCTTGCTTGTGTGTAGGGGGCATTCACACGGAGCGGTTATGGTGCATTTTTTGATGCTTTTTATAGTGCAGAAATTTACAGCATTAACTACTCTGCCTTTCTGCACAAAAATGCACCAAAAACACATCAAAAATGCTCTGTGTGAAAGCACCTTTTATAGTGTAGTTTATTTTAGAAAGTGGCGAGGTGTGAGAACAAGGGGAATTTTTTAAGTGGATATTGTATGTGGGCTGCTGGGGGCTTAGTGCCAGGGCTGATTTTTATTCCCAGTCCGGCCCTGTATATAGGTATAAAATTAGTCTTCTATTACACCTTAAACTATGGCAACCGCAGAGGGGAGAGGCGACTGGGGGGCCGCAACATTAATCATTCATGTTTTACCACAACATTTAAACGGCTATATGGCCAGGTACGGAGCGGTCTAACAGCCCAATATGTAAAGTGAATGCATTACAAATACTGTATTTGTTTAATAATTAAAACAAGATATTCCTTTCTTCTCAGCTGTTTTTATTTTCTGATTGAAGATTTTTTTTTTTATTTTGTTTTCAGTATATTATTCTGGGAGCGGCCATTTTCCCTGAGCTGCTTTTAACAGCATTTACAGTTATGCTTTACTGCACAGGATACTGTAACTTTTGAGTTACACAGCTCAGAGGGGAGTAAGCACAGAGTGCAGGCAGCCAATCACAGCACAAGGGGCATTTCCCATCCAGGGGCATGTCCGAACAGGCTGAATGACATATCAGTCAGCCAATCACAGGAAAAGGGGGCGTGTCCCATCCAGCTGCAGCAGAAATAGCTGCAGATGCACAGAAAAGCTCATATCTGCTATAGTAAGTGACTTTGGTAATTTAAACCAGTTACAAAAGTGCTTATTCTTACTGTCCCCATCATTAGAGATATGATCTTTGTAGCGAGAAAACCCCTTTAACTCCATAAAAACACAACTCCCACAAAAATGGCACAGTTGAATTTTTTTTCATCTTCTACCCAATAAATATATATTTTTTTTGTTCCCAGTGCATTATATTGTTTAGTAAATGTCACCATTAAAAAGTATATCTTTCTCTGCAAAAAAAGAAGCAAGCCCTCAGACTAAGTAGATGGAAAAATAAAAAAAGTTATGGTTTTTGGAGGATGGAGGAAAAACGAATGCAATGTAAACAGAAATCCCTAGGGTTGAAACAACTATTTGGTTTACAGAAGAAATATTTTTGGGCATCACATGTTACCATTTCTCTGGGGACTGCTCACATGGCAACATGTGTAAATCTGTAGTGCAGACATAATCTCACCAAATCATTTTATATTTTTTTAGACTTTATAAAATTCAATTATTTTTGGATGCAGGGATAGATCAGCCAAATCTTGGAACATTCTCATTACTGAAGTATGCCGCTGCCACATTTAGTGCTATACACTGCAGTAATGTGGCAAATGCCTGTCATTAGGGATTCATTTAATTTGCTGTGTTGCTGTAATTTGTACATTGGTTTTTCATGGCCCTGCTGCTTGTTCTGT
This sequence comes from Phyllomedusa bahiana, assembly GCA_025379985.1. Taxonomy (NCBI): domain Eukaryota; kingdom Metazoa; phylum Chordata; class Amphibia; order Anura; family Hylidae; genus Phyllomedusa; species Phyllomedusa bahiana. Next base: position 41,743 of record JAODAL010023431.1, on the reverse strand, counting down.
GATGTGGGAAACTGGTTATGCATTATTAATAACACAGAAATGTTGCCAGGGGTTTGAGTTAGAGAAAAGCATTGCAAGGCATGGAATAGGTTTATTTGCATCAAGATCATAAAGTTAGAATGAAATTTACAGAGTTTAATTTTCTTAAGCAAGCAGTTTGTATTAAGATAGCTATATACATTATATAATACGATTAGCAGCTGTATACAATATAACATCACATTCATGTTTCTTTGCTAGGATTACATCAAGCATTTGATAGACTTGTACTGACATCTAGTGGAATTAACATTTCACAATGCTTCTCAAGACTGAAAATACACATGCGGTTTTCCAGAGTCAAACACAGTCAAGTCACATTATTATGACCACTTCCTGCTTTCAAAATTGCGTATTCCATGAACGAAGTCACATGGGGTGAGCTGGATTGGTGTGTAGATACGGTGTGATAGGCTGTCTGCACACATATCCCTCGTTGCTGTCACGAGTAAAAGGGATTACAGTTGCAAAATGGGATTATTATTTGTTTTCAAACCAAGAGAGGCAGTATTTTTGAAATTGTGCAGTTTGTGAACTGTTCGAATACTGCTGTGGTTAAAGTGTATTGTGAGTGGACAAATGGTGCCACTGCGGAAAAGCAATATGGAAACTATAGAGTACCACTTGCCACTGATGTGACAGGTGATGGTTAGCTAAAAAGGTGCACATGGGTGGATAGATGAAAAAATCGTTGAGGTTCTTAGTTCACATGTTTTGAACAAAACTGTTTAAGCCACCTCCGACTTTCAACTGGACCTCAATGCAGGTGGTCCTACTCTATTATTACCTCTCATTTGGAGTCCAGTTCAGACTTCTAAATTGGGTCCTCAGACCCTCCATAATCCCAGAGAGAAAAAAGGCACCAGCTTTATAAGCATACTGCACTTGATTTATTTAACCCGTGGAGGTGGGCAGGGTGAAAAAAAAACAAAATAGAGGCATCCACTCCTCCCTGTATTAAGTTAAAAGCAATATATGCCAAAATGCAACGTCATGGTTCTTGCACAAAAAAACATTTCTGAAACAACTTTTGAACACAGGTGTACACTGGCATGGTTGTGGTACACACATTCCAATAACAGTAGCACACCATCAGCTAAAAGAGCTAACAAACGAAACGTGGAAACCTTTCCAAAAAAGCATTTATGCTATCTACAATGCATGAAAAAATCGTTGAGGTTCTTAGTTCACATGTTTTGATCAAAACATGATCATGGGTGGATAGACACACTACAGTGGAGTAATCCACTGCCAAAATGATCCAAGGGCTACAAGATGTGTGTCTAAAACAAAAATTCAGTAAACCCTACAGCAGATGGGACACAAGCAAATAGATGGTCACTCCATCTCTGCTAGCAAAGTTGCATCGTCAAAAAAGACTTAAATTTCCATGGCAGTATCGAAAGTGGACCTCCGCTGATTGACAAAGAGTTGTTTTCTCTAACGAGTCATGTTTTGCGCTTCATTGAATGAATGGACATTGGCGTGTCAGGCAAATAACGTCAGAGAACAAACATCCTACAACTATTGTTGAAAGAACACAACCTGGTGGTGGCCGCATTTTGGTCTGGGGAATGTTTTCATGGCACCGTGTGGGCCTCTTGTCTATGTGGGCCACTCGTCTATGTGAAAGGCACTCTCAACTGATTTGAGTATGAATCCCAAGGCACAACTAAAAATGTCCAACATTGGTTAGAAGAGCAAGAACTCAAAGTACTTCTCTGGTCCACTAATTCCCCAAGCTTGAACCCAACTGAGCATCTGTGGGACCACCGCAATGGTCATGTTGACTCTCCCCACACAGCACCCAGTAGCTGTGGGATGCAGTCAGCATGGCTCCAGATATCTGTGACAACCTACTAGGATCTCATTGAGTCACTCCCAGCCTGTCTAGCTGCTGTCTGTGCTGCACATAATTACTCTGCTGCTTACAAAAGCACTATATGTATTTTTTAAGGTTTTTCTTTTTTTTGCAAAAACTAACGATTCTTAGTAGCATTTTTTTTTTTTTTTGGCAGTCTTCATGGTATTCCATGCTTTTGGTTTAGCATTTTTTTCAGATAGTTTGTGGGGTTTCTCGTCCCATAATTCATCATGGTTTTTTTGTTTGTATTTTTCAACACCGCAAATCATGTGATTGATAACATTTGTGATAGGAAAAAATGCACCAAAAAAAAACAAAAAGCATGTCCCAGTGGGAACACCCCTCTATGGCGTACTTTTGGACAGGTTATGGACTACTTGGACTTTTCAAGGATCATTATTCAGTCCTTTTTTTCATGTTCTCTGGCATCTCAACGTTTGAAAAAAAAACTTTAGAAAAAGTTATTGCCATGGATGCCCCTGCGACCCTCGTCGCGGGCGCATCCGTGACCCGCATGTCGGGTCGCAGGCGCGCTCATTCTCCTGCTTGTCCCCCTGTGTACTTACCCGGCCACGCTCCTGTTGCAGCCTCTGTCCCGCGGCGCGTGCAGCCTCGCTCCCTAGGGCGCGCGCGCGCCGGCAGTGTTACATTTAAAGGGCAAGCGCACTTGTAATTGGCTATTGCCAGTCGCTGCCCCTATTTAAGCCTGCCACTTCCTGGTTAACCTGCTGGATCTTTAGTGCCATTAGCCTATTGAGAAAGCGTTCCTGAAGTCTTGTCTAATTACCGTGTACCGTACCGTTTGCCTCCGTTCCTCGACCACAAATCTTGCCGCCTGCCCTGACCTTCCTGGCTGTCCACGACCACAAACCTTGCCGCATGTCCTGACCTTTCTGCTTATCACCGAGCCTGCCTTACGATTTTGTACCTTGCTACACCTCGGCTGCCTCCGCAAGCAAGTCACGTCAGTGGAAGCGACCTGGTAGACTCCCGCCACCGCAAGTCCATTCCGCTTTGTGGCGGGCTCTGGTGAATACCGGGACCTACTTAGATTCTGCTCCCTGGCGTGGCTTACGCCATCGCTTGCGGTGGTCCAGAGGATTCACTACCACTGCTCGTGACAGTAAGATCCGGCCATGGATCCCACCAAGGTGCCTCTGCCTAGCGTCGCTGAACTAACCACCATCGTGGCGCAGCAATCCCAGCAGATCGCTCGGCAGGCCCGGGCAACTCAGCTACCTCTCAGCCATGATGCAACAGTGCCTGGCCATCACATGCGGTGGTCCAGAGGATCCTCTACCACTCCTCGTGACAGTTATCATCAGCTTTTATGCCTTTCCCAAAATTAGACATATGGGTATGTGTAATGTGTAAAGCTTTTCCTGCAAATGGATGTACTTATACATCCAATATTTCATACAGACTAACAAGCAGAGCTTGCACAATTGGCCCAAGGAACCAGCTGCATATTACAGCTAGAGCCCTGAGCAATTGGACAGGACTCTGGTCACCACCTATTAACTCTTGAGATGCCGCAGTTAATTGGGACTGCGCATCTAAGGGGAATGACAGAGGAATGGAGCTCCATCTGTCGCCATTGACGCCCCGCCAAGCAATACCAGGGTGTTGATGTTCTCCATGACAGCCCGGAAGTTTGAAACGGCTTCTGGGTTGCCTGTGACGTCACCACATTCGTCCGTACCTGAGGGCATGTCCAGGCATGGTGAAAGTTATACAATAGTCCTGGAGAACCCCTTTAATTTTCAATGATATTCAAATTTTTTGAGTTGCATTAGTAGTGGTGCTATGTATTATAGAAGCGATCACAGAGTCTAGTTCCCTAAAAGGAGGAGTTAAAAGAAAATAAAGTAGAAAAGTGTAAAAAAAAAAAAAAGGAAGTAAAATAAAGCAAAACACGCACATCACCCTTTTCCCATTACAAATGCCAATCAGCCCCAAAATAACAAAAACGATAGTACACATATTTTATATCACCCGCTGCATAAGGACCTAGTCTATAAAACTGTCATGTTATTTAACTGCACATTAAACACCGAAGAAAAAAACAATGGCAGAATTGTAATTTTTGTTCATCCTACTGCACATAAAATGGAATAAATAGCAATCAAAAAGTCATATAAACTCCATAGTGGTACCAGTTCGTCCAGCAAAAAAAACAAGTTACAAAGATCCATATACAGAAAAATAAAGAAGTTATGACTGTCAGAATATACAGTGAAGGAAATGATTATTTGATCCCTTGCTGATTATGTAAGTTTGCCCACTGACAAAGACATGAACAGTCTATTATTTTAAGGGTAGGTTAACCCCTTAAGGACCCTGGACGTATGAGTACGTCCCAGGGCCGCTAAGGGGCTTTGCAGGGGGATCGCTCCGCGACCCCCCCGTCACAGCTGCCGGGTGTTAGCGGCAAATCGCCGCTAACACCCGGCAGTAACAGCACGGCGGGTGGCTCCGCCCGCTGGCGCTGTTTTACCCATCGACACCGCGGCAAAGATGGCCGCAGCGTCTGAATTATCGCCGATCAGTGCCGCGCACCGATCGGTACCGTCATCGACACCGGCGCAGCTATGCTGCTCCGATCCGACGACCGGGCATGGTGGTGGGGAGCCTTGTGAAGGCTCCCGTCACTTACCCTGGTCGGTTTGCCCCACTTCCGTCCACAGACAGGAAGTGGGGAAACCGCCATCTTTGTACACCCTAATGCATTGCCTATGCAATGCATTAGGTTATATTAACAATCACGCCACCTAGTGGTCAAGTACCATAGGTGGCCTCAATGTTACAGTAAAAAAAAAAAAAGTTTTAAAGTACCAAAAAAAGATTAAAAGTTCAAATCACCCTCCTTTCCCCATTTTACAAATAAAATCATTAAAATAATAAAAAAGTTACACATATTTGGTATCGCCGCGTCCGAAAAAGTCCGATCTATAAAAATATAGATACGCTGAACACCATAGAAGAAAAAAAAATCCAAACGCCAAAATTGCGGTTTTTGGTCATTTTACGTCACTCAAAAAATGGAATAAAAATGATCAAAAAAGGCGCATGCATTCCAAACTGCTAGTGATAAGTACACTTCAGCCCACAAAAAATGCCCCCTCACTGACGTCCGTAGGTGTTAGTATAGAAAAGTTATTGGTCGCACAAAATGGCGCCGTGGCGCAAATTTCAAAAATAGAAAATATTTGGAATTTTTTTTACGGTACCAAAACATAACGGAAACCCTACATGTTTGGTATTGCCGGATGCATAACAACCTGTAGAATACAGATAACACATTATATTTACCAAAGATTGAACGCCATAAAAGCAAAACCCCCGCAAACATGGCGAAAATACTTTTTTTTTTCACAATTTGTCCCACTTGGAATTTTTTTTGCAGTTTCCCAGTATATTCTATAGTATAGTTAATAACAGCATTAGAAAGTACACCTTGTCCCGCAAAATAAAAGCCCTCATGTGTCTATGTAGGTGGAAAAATAAAAAAGTTATGGCTTTCAGAAGGCGAGGAGGGAAAAACAAACGTGTCACAAAAAAAAAAAGCCTGTCCTTAAGGGGTTAATATTAACATTGGGAGATAGAATATCAAAAATAAAATCCAGAAAATCACATTGTATAAATTTATACAATTCATTTGTCATGTTTGTACTAATGAATTACCTAAATATTAGATTGGAATGTGTAACATGTTTAACCTACAAACAATTGCTTTCACAAACGTGGTTGTAGTTTCAGTCCCAGGCCCTTATGTATTACACAGGAAATTAAAGGGAATCTGTCGCCAATATTTTTTTTTTTTTACTTATTAAATCAAGCCCCTGATCCATATTTTCCTCTTAGCCATTTTTATTTTATGATTATAGATTTCTCAATCCAGTCGTCTATATATGATTGTGGGGACAGCATTCTTACCTGCACAGTCAGGAAGATACTTTACAGCAGCTTCATGCACATAGGAAATTTCAGACTGACTTGGTCCCATTGACTTCTATAGGAGAGTTTTCTAGGCATGCTCATTGACCTGGGAAGAAGTCAGTGTGCAGGGAGGGGGAAGAGGGTGAACTGTGACATCTCCTATTGTGACTGGTGGATCCTGTGTTATCTATACACATTGGTATCTCCTTTCAGTGTAGCCCTGCTTGTGCTGATAATGAGCAGGCTACTGAAAAACTCTCTACGGAACAGGAAGTGTCAGACTATTATTAAAGGGGATGTATCGCTTCATCAGTTTGTGTGTTTCATTGTACTCTCAGCTTCTCAGCTCTTCAAATCCGGGGGCGTGGCTTCTCCTCCCAGCTGGGCGTTTCTTAACTGAAGGGGGATGACATCATCCCCCTCCCTTATTGTTTGTGCTCGCTCCCAAGACAGTGTCATTGTGTGAGAGCAGAGAGAGTGGGTAACAGAGCTCTGCAGACATCCTCCAATGGAGAGTTTGCTGCCTGGAGTGATGGGCTGCTAACCTCCCTCCCTGGATGAACGGATGGATGGATGGATGGATCGATGGATGGACCGGTGAATGGATCCATCCTGCCATCCATCTATCCTGCCTGCAAAGAGACAATGTCTGATCGCTGCCGTGTGATTGCACTAACAGGAGGCGAAGCAGCAGTGTTCGGGGAAAATACTTTGGGAAAGTATTTTAAATACAAATACTAAATACTACTTCAAAAGTATTTTCCAAATACTAAAATACTTGAAAAAATGTAAACAAAAAATTTAATAAAAACAAAAAATGGATCAGAGGTCCTTTTAGCCCACTAGGATTAGCATCTACCCTGCAGATATGTCAGTGGCCAGGATATGTCAGTGTCCGACTCCTATAGAAGATGTCTGTCACATGGAGGAGAGGATGCTACAGTAAAGAGAAACATACAGGTACCTTCCTTTAGTTACTATGCCTATTAATGTCAGGCATTTGGGGATATTAATTTAGTTTCAGTAACTCCATGCGCTTCACATGAATAGCAGTTAACCCCATCATGTCCATCATATTAACCCCTGTGTGCCCTATATAAAGGTTACTAATATGTGAGACACATGGGGGTACCAATAAAGGACCTTAATTCTGAAGATACCTAATTATTACCTCCATTCTCACACATATCAGTAACTCTTATTTGAGGCACACAGGGGGTTAATGTGAGGGACATGATGGGGGGTTTAAACTGCTATTACTAAAGAGGCACATGGAGTTACTAAGCTGTAATGCACATGACCAGACTTTTTATCTGCAATGGTGGATTTCCCCCCCTCGGCTTATACTCGAGACAATACGTTTTCCCAGTTTTTTGTGGTAAAATTAGGGGCTTCGGCTTATATCCGGGTCGGCTTATATCAGTTATAGGGTAAATTTAACGGAATGGTTTTACGCGATCGGGATGATTAAAAAAATAAAAATAAATCATGCTTCACTACAAGGCGGACTTACGTTGCTGGGACGCGCTGGAATGTTCCCTCTCGTCGCACCTCGCACGAGATACGAGAAACGAGTGATGACGTGACTCGCGCTATTTATTTATTTATTTTTTTTAAGTGCGGTGAGGCGGGTTATTTAAATTACAACATTTGTTTTGAATTTAGAAAGTAATTAAAATACTTAAAATACTTCCTAAAAGTATTTTAATTACAAATACTAAATAAAAAAAGTATTTTGATTACAAAATACAAATACCTGACAAGTATTTTAAATACTATTTTAATTACTTTTATTTTAAATACTCCCGAACACTGTGAAGCAGGAAGTTGTTTGCTTAGTAGAGGAACACAGGGGCAGGGGGAGCAGGGAGCATGCGCAGGAATGTGCACTCCTGTGATTACGACCGGGGGCTGGGTGGAATGCTAATGAGTAGAGCCAGCAGCCAATAGAATGCCAGGATCCGACTGGAGCAGTTGAACAGTGAGTACAGCACACTAAAGGACGGGAGACAGTGATAACAAGACAGCTTTGATAATGACATCCTATTGCAAAGTTGATTGTTTTCACTGTCCCCTTATTCTGTGATCCATTATATGAAATGATACAGCCCCTTTAAGTCTAGTTGCCAAAGTGAAAACTGCAGGACTTTTTAAACAATATTGAAAGTGATATAGAAAAATAAAATAAGCAAAAATTCCTAAAAAATGTGTTTAACATAAAAACACGAGTTACACAATGAGTATTTTTTGATGACACATTCCCTTTAAATCAATCTATTTGGAAGTAGTGGGGCAAGGATGACGGGTAAGCGAAGGCAGACAATCCAAAAATGATGAAGCCCCATTCATACATGTCACCCCAAGTCTTGAGCACCCATAAATGAGTACAAAAAAAAAATAATTTAAAACTTTGTTATTGTGTTTTCTTTTAAGGCTACGTTCACACGGCTTAATTGCGGGGCGTAATTACGCCCGCAATTTATGCCCTGGGGGCGGAGCGGGGGCCGGCGCCTCGCGGCCATAACTATTTTTACTAGCGGTGCGTATACCCGTATTTAAAAGAATGTCAACCTTATCTCCTCCCGCGGCGGATTGCCGAGCAGGGGGAGGAGAGTTTATCCATAGTTCTCTATGAAACTGTCGATTACCGTAATGACTGGGAGTATTCCAACCGTAATTCGCGCGTATGGGCTGAATTAGGACTGATGTCCCATTTTAGTTGGGGTGAACATTAGCCAAGATTGAAGATGTTAATGTATGAAATTGTTTTTATAAACTAAGGGCGACATGTATGAAGATCGAGGCGCTGTTTTTTGCCCGATTTTGAAGTGGAAGCTTTCGCCTCATGTATGTCGCGCCGAGGTGACTCATACAGCGGTTGTAAGTCCCCTGCGCCTCCCTGTGTGAGCGCAGTGCGGGACTTAGGCGCAGAAGGAGCGCCCAACATTATTCGATTTAAGACAGGCTGGAAATGAGCGGGAAAAATCAATTAAACTGTTTAGTAATAGCAACAGAGTTGTCTTCAAATTAAGGGAAAGAATAAGTGAAAATCAAAGCTGTCTAAAGCAATTAAATGTAGAGAAAAAGCGGATCATTAAAATTAAAGTGAAATATATAAAGGTCGCTCAAGAAATAAAATCAGCTCTCAGCTCCGTTTAGGCATGGAGTATGAATCAAAAAAATCGTTTTTATTAGGTGTAAAACATTATCTGAAAGAGCTAAAACCTTCTAAAAAAAATACATAAATAAAATCACTAACAAAAAATCAATAACGGCGCAACATCAGGAATTGGGATTTAGAAAATTGCCGGGAAATACAGTAATTCAAATTCTGGTAAGCTCTTCTCATTGGTCGGCATAAACCAGCCAATAAGAATAGGAGCGACAGTGACCCATTATAAGCTATGGAGAAGTATTGACCAATCAAATGAAAAGGCGGGACAGTTCAAAATACAGTAAAAAAGGCAGAAAAGAGCTGATTGGTTGAGCTAGCGGGGGCTTAGCTATCCCGGCCAATCAGAGTGCGAGCTACTTTGTTCCATTGTAGTCTATGGAGAGATCGGGGCAATGAAATCTCGGCTCTCAGCTCCGTGAGACATGGAGTATGATTTAAAAAAATCGTTTTTATTAGGTGTTAAATATTATCTGTAAAAGAAACCTCATTAAAAATCTCTTCTGAAGAAAAATGTTTCAGGTGAGGTTTTGATGCTGTTTTGGTCGCTGAAAATCAGCGTCCAAATAAGCCGTGTGAACATATCCTAATAGGCATGCCCAAGAGTGTATTCTAAAAGATATCATCAGTACTTGATATGGCAGTTACAAATAAAGTACCGGCACTGGCCCCCTGGCAGTAAAGCCATCTCTGCCAACGGTTTACCAGATTGGTGGCAAACCTACCATAGCAGGAGATTTACCAAACTCTTCAGGGAGGACTGTCCCTTTTCCGGAAGTCTCTCTGACGATCAGAGAGAGTTGGTAAGTATGGGTTAACTGTTGCCCTGCTAACTGGCATGGAAAGCGCTGAATCTCCAACACCACAGATCCCAGGGTCAGGCATGTTGTAAGCAGGTCACGCTCCTTACAGTACCCCCCTTTTAGATGAGGGGCCTGCGGAACCCGGATCAGCAGACATGACACTGGAGGCAGCAGACCCCGGATCAGCAGAGGCGGCACTGAAGACAGCGAACCTTGTATCAGTAGACACAGCACTGGAGGCAGCAGACTCTGGATCAGCAGACACGGCACTGGAATCTGAACATTTTTTTAGAGCCTCTGGGAGTTCCCTGCAGAGGCCAGCAACCATCATGAAGACCTCCACTGTCATAAAATGTTCAGCCAAGAGAAACAAGTCCATAGACAGAACATGGGTGGGCCTATTGTCCTGTGGATCCATTTTTAAAAGCCTGAGTTTAGTGTAATGTTTCAATAAGGACTTTATTGTAGCAAATCAGAACTTACACGGAAAACATGCGAAACAATACATGAAACATTCTGGGGAGAGGTGAATCCTTGGGACCAGGAGGATTAGGACCAGGAATGGCACCAGAGACCCTGCAGACTTGTGCCAGGAAGAAAACCAGAGGAACACTAGAACCCGGAACATATGTCCCCCCACAGGCAGGTATAGGCAGGTATATATCCCCCATGGGCAGGTATAGGCAGGTATATGTCCACCATAGGCAGGTATATGTCCCACATAGGCAGGTATAGGCAGGGTTTTTAAAAAAAAGTACTCACCTGTCTCCCCCGATGCTCTGAGGTGCTCTGTCTTTTTCCCGACACAGGGGGCGTGATGTCATCAGGTCGCGCAGGCAGCATGATGACATAGCACACTGCCTGTGCCAGATACTACGGAGGGCTACTTGCTCTCTGCCCCGCAATAGTATCTTCAGCTGTATGCGCCTCCTCTGGAAGATATCACCGCTGGCGCCGGGCCATGGCAGCACCCGGACACCGATGGGTAACTCAAGTGTAAGCTGTGTGCGCTCCCAGAGGGCTTTTTCAGCACTTTTTTTGTGCTGAAAAACTTGGTTTATATAGTAATTATTTTGTATGTGTATGCTGTAATTATCAGCGTGCATCTCGGCGAGTGAGGCTGCTCTATAGCTCCTTATCAATAGAATGTACTGATGTCCATTGCTGGTACGGGGTTAAATTGCTCTGGCAAAAGGAAAGCGAGTTCTAATTAGTTTTTTTTATAAATAAGCCCCAGAGTTTTAAAATCTTGCCATGTAGACTAGGTCTTGCCATTGTCAATTGTCTTTAACTTATCTAGACACTGGTAGGCCTGGTTCACATCTGCATAGGAGGAGGATTTCACAGTGGACAACAACAGCACCCAAAAGATCCCACTGACTACAACAGAGTATGTTGGGTTTCTGTCATCGTGTCTACCATTGTGTCTGAAGGGTGTATTATAATTAGGAGGGTGGGGTTTTGAAGATATGTAATTTCCTGTTTCACTGTTTCGACCTCTTTCTCTCACCAGAAGAAATGGAAGAAACTTCTGTACAGCATCAGAGAAGAATAATAGTGCCATCACTATACAGCACTGAGCACATTCACAGTATGTTCTAGTGTAATCAGATGTTAGTGGAGTGTCTTCTATAACACACAAGGAATTGTATTCCCCTCAGACACCATTCACCATGTCTCACTCCCTCCTTCTGTGTACACACTGTAGACATGGTGGAAACTTCATACAGTAACACTTATCTTCTCCACTGTGGTATCTACACCTTTCTGATGTGATTGTGACAGGAGTAACAGCCTGAGAACAGGCAGTAGATATAGGCAGCAGATGTTACTCGACTTAATATTAAACATTTAATAGAGACACTGTTGAGAGAGGAGCAGGGGACCTCATAAAGATGAGGATCCGTATGGAGTCTGGACCCTCTGCCTATATAGAATCCCAGCCACTGGTCCCCTGTACTGGTGCATGGGGTATAGAACTTAGGGTGACACCTCCATGTTAACAGAGTTATATCCAGATGCTGCTGTGTGCAGATTTCTTGTTCTCCCCCCTGTATATTCATAGTGGTGTATACAGGTCAGTTATAGAATCCAGTGTTTTGTATGGTAAGAGCTGGATGTTAATGCTGCTGTGTACAGGGCACTAGTCCCTAGGGTATATGGAGGCAATGGTGGACAGGTCACTTGTCCGCTCTCTGCTGTATGTAAGCCCCATACACAGGGATTCTGTACACTTTTCTAAATGTCATTACTTTTGTGTCCTGTTGCCTTGTGGTTATCATCCACCACACGGCTGCTGTTTACACTGCTCATCCTCCATTTTGTGTATTACCTTCAGGTAATGGATGTGGGCAGTAACTGGTGCATGTGCTGGGGATGGCTCAGGTCCACTGCTCTGTTGGTTACATGGCTTCTGTTGCTCCTCATGGAAGCAGGCTCGGACTGGGCCGCCGGGGGAACGGGGAATCCCCCGGTGGGCCCCACCGAGCCGCTGTGGGCCCCGGAGGCAGTGCCGTCGCTCCCCGGGGCCCGGCCGCGCATCCGGTCACTGGACGCCCGGAACCCGCGTCCTGAGCGCCCAGAGACCAGCCCGGGTGTTGGGGACTAATGTCCCCGACTCCTGGGGCTGCGCGGTGTCAGCGGAGCACAGCGCCACTAGCGCTGCGCTCCGCTGATCTCCCCGGCAAGCTGAACGCATTAAGCCTTCAGCCTGCCGGGCGCCGGCACCTACTGCTGACGTAGGCGGTGCGGTGACGTCACTTCACCGCGCCGCCTATGCAGGGCGGCACTACGGAGCCAGCGGCCGGAGCAGGAGCCCGAGCCAGGTAAGTGGCTGGCTTTGTTTTTTTTTTTTGTTAAACTCTACAAGGAGGGGCCCTGGCTACAAGGGGGGTTCATGGCTAAAGGGGGGGGGGCCCTGACTACTACAAGGGGGGGGGGCCCTGGCTACTACAAGAGGGGGGGGGGCCCTGGCTACTAAAAGGGGGGGGGGGGGCGGCCCTGGCTACTACAAGGGGGGGACGGCCCTGGCTACTACAAGGGGGGGGGGGGCCCTGGCTACTACAAGGGGGAGGGGAGGGGCCCTGGCTACAAAGGGGGCCCTGGCTACAAAGGGGGCCCTGACAACAAGGGGGGCCCTGCCCTACCTACAGGGGGCCCTGCCTACAATGGGGCCCTGGCTACCTAAAGGGACGCTTTGACTACCTACAGGGGGGCCCTGACTACTAAGGGGGCCCTGGCTACCTAAATACTAAAGGGGCCCTGACTACTTACACAGTAGCTAAAGGGAGGGCCCTGACTTCCTGCACCCTAAAGGAAACCCCTAACTCCCTGGAACTACCTAAGGGCCAAAAGCCTTATACTACTTCAGGGGAACCCCAACTCCTGTATATACCAAAAGGGGGGCCCCTAACTGCTTGCAGCCATTAAAGGGGACCCAATACCTCACCCTTTAAAAGGGGGACCCTAACTACCTACAACTTACCTAACGGGAAAACCCCTACCTACAGACGGGGGCCTTGCCTATTTGCCTCCCTCCTAGGGTCTTGTTACCTAGGGGAAATATAATTGAGAGGGCAGCACCCCATAGTTGTAGCATTTATCTCCAGAGGTTATCCTCTCCCCACCCCCAACGCCTTAGGATACAGGCCCAAGTTTTTTTGGGTTGTACCCCCCTCTCCCCCCTGGGAAGTTTGTACAGAGGTGGGGGTAAAGAAAGGGGCTGGGGAAAAAAGGGGATTCTAAGATTTTTTGTAAATTTCTGCAGGGGTGAGCTGTGGGCCGGGACAAATCACCTGATGGTGCGGAACTGAGCAAAAAAAAGGGAATAAGAACACTCAAAGAAGAGAAACTATCAGGGGAGTCCCTGTTTTACTTCTATATTTGGAAAAATGCTGTATTCATTGAATGTGATTATGAGCTGGTGTCTGACCCTCATGTGTCTCTAATTTATATTTTGCCAAGGCAGGGGGGTTGCAGGGTCCTAAAAACATCCGGGGCTCGGGCCCTTTTTGTTTTTTTTTGGGTAGGGCTGGGTTCACACCTTTTTCACGCCTCATTTTGGGAAATGTGGATTTTTTTTTACGGAAAAAAACCCTTTGTTCCGTCCAATTTTCTGCACATCCCAACAAGATCCCGTCAAACTCCCAGCAGCACTGACAGAAAAATCACCAATGCCCCAAATTTACTTTTCGAACTTCTCACCTTCTATGACAATACCCCTAAACAGTCACCAAAAAACAAAACCGATACATGGGGCAAATCTACCAGCAATGATTGTTTCTAAAAACCCCCCTACAAAACCAAGACCCAAAACTATTACTACATAAGGATCAAAAAAATCCTCCCAAAACCCCACATGTGCCCAAATCCTTACACAGCTCGAAACATATACCACTGCCATAAAGTGCCAATAGGGGGTATTTTTACACTGTTTTGTAGACCTCTGCAGACATAAAAGGTTTACACGGGCGGTTACATTTTAGTGCCCTCCCCGGGAAAGACATCTTTTCCTGATCAGCGTCGTTCACCTTCCCCTTCTCTTCTCCATCCTTTTTCACACCTTCAGCTGATTTGCCCCCCCCCCAAACTGGGCCCTGAGGTTTTGGGACAAAAAATATCTTAGAATCCTCACATTTCCAGCAACCCCTTAATTATAGGTAAAACCGCCCCTCAGTTTAGGAAAAAAAGGGGGGCACTAAAGCTTTATATAGGGCCCCCCACAGGCAGGCATATAGGGGGGGCAAAAGGCAGTAAAAGGGGGGGCACAGGCATAAAATAGGGGGGCAAAAAGGCAGTAAAATATGGGGAACGGGCATATAGGGGCCACATCAGATAGGGGGGCCCACAGGCAGTATAGGGGGGGCCCACAGGCATAATTGGGGGCACTGGGGGCGGTAAAATAGGGGCACTGAGGCAGCATATGGGGGCCACAGGCAGGGAGGGGGGGGGGCCACGGGGAAACTTTTTAAAAAGGGCCAAACAGGCAGGGAAAAAGGGGGGGGGCCACGGGCAGGGAAAAGGGGGCCAAAAGGCAGGGATAAAGGGGCCACGGCAGAAATAGGGGGGCCCAGGCACAGGCTTTTAAAAGGGGCACGGGGCAGGCATTATGGGGGCACAGGCAGTAATGGGGGGGGGCCAAAACGGGAAAAGGTAAAAAAATGGGGCACAGGCAGAAAGGGGGGGGCCACATCGGGCCCATTATAGGGAAACAGCAGGGAAAAGGGGGGGCCCACACCGGGCCACATTTAGGGGCCCCCCGGGGCAGGGATATGGGGGGGCCACAGGCAGGGGAATTTTTGGGGGCCACAGGCCAGTTAAAATGGGGGCCACAGGCAGTTATTTTGGGGGGGCCAACGGGCGGGCCCAATTAAAGGGGCAAAGGCAGGGATAGGGGGGTCCCCGGCCCGGGTTTAAAGGGGGGGGTCAAAAGCAGGGGAAAAATTTTTGGGCCCCCACAGGGCCCAGGGAATGGGGGCCCACAGGAAAGTATAGGGGGGCCACAGGCAGGCAATTTGGGGGCACGGGGCAGTTTTATAGGAAACGAGGGGGGGTAAACCTTTAAAAAAAAACAACATTAATACTCCCCTTTTTTAACCCCTGCCCCCCCGCGAGGGGCCTCTGTCCTTTTTCGGGCCCCCCGCTCCCCCGGGCCCCAAGCTCCTCGGGGGGCCACGGCCAATGCCCGCCGGGGTGCCCCGAGGGAATTAGGCCCCAGGCGGTCGCGATGACATCCACATCATCGGGGACGCTGCCTTCTGAAAGGCGCACGGGGGCCCGGGGGGTTCCTCAGCGTTTAGCCCCGGGCGGCCCCGCAGTGTCGGCCCCCCAGACCCCTCCAACACGGGTTCCTGCGGACAGGGAGGGGTGCTCCTCTGGCTCCGCAAAAACCCCCAAAGGGCAGCAAGTTCCGTCCTCGGACCAAAATTCCAGCGAAGGGCCAGTCGGTGCCCCAAAAAAGGCCCACGGCCGCCGGCCGGGAAACCCGGTGGGGACCCCGGGGGCACGGGGAAATTTTTTTTAAATCGGGGCCCCAGCCCCGAAAAAAAACCCCCCAATAGGGACCCCCCCTGGCCATGGGGCAAACTTAAACTCTATTCAGTTTCTTTTAATCTTTTAAAAACCCCAAAAACGTAACTTTTTTTTATACATCTAACTCTTAAAACCCTTTTTATACACCCCAATTTTTAAAAAAACCCCGATCCCCTAACCCACAAACATATGTATTATGCAAATTCATTCCAAAGACGGCAGGCCCCTTTAAAATTTCCATGTTCCACCTGCATTGTTTTAGTATTTTCTCAAGACTATATTCTTTAAACCACTTCTTTTTTTTAAAATGTAATATTCAATTCTTTTTTAATAAAAACTGGGGCCCTCTATGGCAAAACCCCAAACCACCCTCCCACAGTTTACCTAAACAATTTCCCCATTGAAAAAACCCCTCTCCTACGGCTAAACACTAGCCATTCAATCCCCCACTCACAATGGGGCAGCAAGAACTCCATTTAATTTTCCCAAAAAGCCATTGCATCTATTGAAACCCCGCTTCGCCCCTGTTTCCCACGGCGCAAGCAAAAACAATAAATCTCAACATACATGAGTACAAAATGAAATAGTCCCTTGCAAAAGTAAAAATCATTCATCCCTAAATTTTTTAAAAAGAAACCGGGGGCCTCACGTGTGAATATCTGTAAATTTTTTAAAAGGACCCAGGGACAATAAAAAAAATCGTTTAGGCAAAAGGGGGAGAGGAAGGGGGGGGGGATAAGAAGAAAAAAAAAAAAAAAAACACATATATCAACTCTGATGTTTCCCAAAATTTCCATATTTTCCCAACGGGTGCTAAAATCCATTTGACCGAACTTAACCCACATATTTTTATGTTTCTTCAAAAATTTTTAATATTGGGAATCACAAGATCAAATAAAAGGGCCGAAAAAAAAACCCCTTCTTTTAGGCCCTTTAGGTTTCAATTTTTATTGAGTATGGTAAATGCTTTATGGGAAGATAATTTTACATTTTTCTTTTGGGGACAGGGGGAGTTTATTTTTCCCAAAAATATCATATTAATATTAAAAGGGGAAGGGGGTTATGGGGAATTTGTAAAAGTGGCTTTGTGCTTGTAATTACACCTATCTGCAAAATTTTTCATTCTTGGTGGGGCCACGCGTGCAAAAAACAAAAGAAAGTAAACAAAACCCCATCAAAAGTCAGGGCTGGGGTGTTTTTTTTGGAGGGGCAGGTTAAAATTGGCACGGGCCCAAGAAGGTAAAGGGGGGGCGCAAGCCCTTTAAAGAAAATGGCAAAATTAATTTAAAGGGTTTTTTGGGGCTCATAAGCATGGTTCAGCCTTACCGACATTTTAAAGATGTGCGCGCGGAATGGGGGGGGTTTTTTTTATGTAAAATTCTCTGATGGCTAATTGGTGAGAAAACCTGAAGGGGGGGGTTTTTTCCCCTAAAATATATAAAAGGAAGTGAGCTCAGAACCAATTGATCTTTAACCTTCAAAGCCTTGATAAAAGCCATTTTACGGGCGAAACATGTTGGTGGGGTCAGAAAGGGACTTTTAAAAATTTGGGTGATCTCTCACCTCTGTCTACAAGGGGTCACCTGCTGCAAGGGTTGTCACAAGGGGGCCTTATTTGATCTGTGCTAGGGAATTAGGGACGACTGCCCAATTATTGGTTTTGGGATCCCTTATTTGAACTAGAATTTTGGCTATGATATAAGGCTCCCCTGTTATTAGGTGGGGGTTCCCCCAGACTGAAATAGAATGGATTTTAATTCCCTCTTTCGGGAAAACAAAAAGGGTTAAATAAAGGGGGTTTAGAGATCGGGTTTTTTAAAATAGTGGGGTATAGGGGGGTTAAGAGTTAGTTAATAATAAAAGGGGCCTTACGTTTTAAAATTTTTTTTAACAGATATAAATTTAAAGATTTTTAAGTTTGCCTATGGCCAGGGGGCTCGCTGGGGGTTTTTTTTATTGGGAGGCTGGGGCCCCAATAAAACTCCCTTCCCCGGGAATCCCCCGGGTTTCCAGGCCCTTTTTTGGAGACTTAGGGTTGACCTCTTTTGGGTCTCTAAAATGGCAGTATTTGGTTATCCCTGAGCTGGTTTCTGACCTCTATTTTGGCTCTCTAAGGCAGTGTTGTGGGTTTAATCCCTTTAGCTGGGTTAAAAACACTTTTGGGGGTCTCATATGGGGTGTTGTGGGTTTAATACCTGAGCTGGTTTCTGACCTCTATGAAGTCTCAATATGGCGGTTTGTTTTTAGTTTTATTGGGAAACCGGAAATAATCCCCACGAACATTTTCCTTTTGTTTGACCCTGTGATAGGATTTTAAACTTTTTACTTCCTTGCTGGGTTTAAATTTTAGAAGGGGGTTTATTTTGTGGGGCCCAAAGGGAAACAGGGTTTGGGGGATATTGTATTTTTGGGTAGGGGGGAAATTGTATGTGGGTGGGGGGGGGATATGGAGGGAACTATTTACCCTGGTTTTATGATAGTTAGAATTTGACTGGGTACTAATTTTGCAAAAATTGTACTCCAAAATTACAGTTTTTTTTTTCCCCACACTGTATTATTGGTAAAATGGGCGCGTTTATGCCGAAGGCCGGTAATATTTTAAATGTAAAGTAGGGTGGCCCCCCGAAGATCAACCCCCCGGGGGCCCCCAACCCCCCATCCGCCACTGAAAATTGGAAAAGGGCCTTTTAAATTTAAATAAAATTTCTTTAAACATTTAGGGGTTTAAAAAAAAAGGGAAACCCCACTATAAATAACCAAATTAAAAAGGGCGTCGCTGGGTCTGTTTTATTGGGGGCCTCGGGCCCCGAAAAAAACCCCCCTGTGCCCCTTTTTAAAACCGGCTCCCCCCCTTTTTCTGCGCGGGGCCGGGGGAGAAAACGGATTTGGCTCTTCACTGCATGTCGTCCGCTGGACGCACACACAGCTGAGGGCTTCTGGGGGGGCGGGGAGCGAGCGCTCCTCCCCCGCAACAGTGTGGGCCCCGCAGGCCCTACACCGCCGAGGCTGCCGGGCCCCTCACGGGCGCTGGGGCCCCGCCCGCCAAGGTGCCCCGTCCCGCCCCAGCCCCCAAGCGCGCGAGGGACATAAAGGGTAAACGCGACGCCCCCTTTGTCCTCGGGCCCCAAACACGCTTCATGGGCCGTGCGCCCGAGGGGGCCTCCGGGAGGAGCGGGGGCTAAAAGGGGAAACCCGGAGCGCCCCTCGCCGGGGGGTTTTTTGGGTTAAAGGGATAAAATTAATTTTTTTTTTTTTAATAGCGTTTCCCTTTGCCTCAGTCCCCCTATATGGGGGCCTGTGCCCCCTAAAAATGCCTGCCTTGCCCCCATATCCCTGCCTTTCCCCCTATAAGGCCTTTGCCTGGGGGCCCCCAAAAACCGTGCCTTTTGGGCCCCCAAATCCGTGCCTGTGGGCCCCCAATGTGCGCCTGTGGCCCCCATATGTTTGCCTGGGGGCCCCCATATATTTCCCCTTTGGGGCCCCCCCTATAATACTCCCTTTGTGGCCCCCTATAAACTCCCCTTGGGCCCCCATATACGGGCCTTGGCCCCCATATACCTGCCTGGGGCCCCCTATATACCTCCTTTTTTGGCGTCCCCCCATCGTGCCCCCTTTGCCCCCCTCCCTGCCCCATTGCCCCCCAAATCTCCCTTCCCCTTTTAACGCCCGCCCAAACCCCCCCCCGGGCCCCCCCTAAAATTTTTGGCCCCTCCCCCAAAAACGGCCCTCTCCCCCCCTGCCAGGGCCCCCAATTAGCCTGACCCCCCCGCACCCCCCGCCCAAAAAACCGGCCGGGCCCCTTAACCCCCCCCTTTCCCCCAAACCCCAAAATACCCCCAAACCCCCCCCTCCCGGCCCCTTACGCCCCATTCCCCCGAAAATTGGGCCCCTTTTCCCTGGGGGGTTGGCCCCCCCCTTACATTCCCTTTCCGATATCCCCCCCATCCGGGAACCCTAAAACCCAAAAAGGAATTTGTTCCCCGGGGAAAGTCCCCCCTTATGTTTTTAAAATCCCGATCCGGTTGCCCCCCCCCCAACCCCCGCTTGAATTAACCCCCCCGGGGGGGAAGGGGAAGAAAAAAAAGGTAACAAACCGCTGGACCCCAAAAACCCCGGGGGAAAAAAAACCCGGTTAACCCCCCGTCCCGGTGCCCATCCCAACAACACCCCCTTTGGGACCCCCGTGAGTTTTTCCGAACCCCCCGCCCACCCCATATCCTTCCCATTTAAACCCCCCCCAGGGGCCCCTAGAAAAACATCCCCGGTTCCTGGGCCCCTTTAGGTGGCCCCCCGCGTACCCGGTAAAGAGGCGGCAGAAACCTTTAAGGGGAAAATTTTTGGGCCTTGATTTCCCCCGGGGTTTGTCCCCCCCCAACCCCCCTTTTTCCCAGGGTTAATTTCCCAGCGTGAAATTTGTGACGGAGGGGGGGTTTGGAGAATGTTTTCCCAAAAATTTTGCCCCGGAAACGTCCCCCATCCCCCTACACTGAAAAGGACCACTTTTCCGGATTAAAAAATAGTGGGAGGGGTTTACCCCTGGAAAAAACCCCCAGTTTTTCCGGGGGGGGCCCCCCCCAAACCCCTTTAGCCCCCCCCGGGATTTTACCCCCCCCCCGCAACCCCCCCCAAAGGAATTTTCCCCCCTGTGCCCCCTATATACCTGCCTCATTGCCCCTATATTTCTGCCTCAGTGCCCATATTCTGCCTCAGTGCCCCTATATACCTGCCTGTGGCCCCATATCCCTGCCTGTGGCCCCATATACTCTTCAGTGCCCCTATATACCTAACTGAGGGGACTGCTATACCTAAAATTAAGGAGTTGCTGGAAATGTGAGGATTCTAAGATATTTGTGTCCAAATCCTCAGGGACGAGTATTGGCCGGGAGCAATCAGCATGAAGGTGTGAACCGGATGGAGAAGAAAAGGGAAAGTGAACGACGCTGATCAGAAAAGACGTCTCCGGTGAGTTACTAAATGTAACAGCAGGTAATCACTATATGTCTGCAGAGTCTACATACAACTAGTATCTACCACATATGGCGGTGGTATAGTAATCAAGTCTACATACCTAGTATCTACCACTAAATGGCCCTTATGGCGGTGAATATGTAATCAGAGCCTGTGTACAGCTGGTAGTCACATGTGGGGGTCGCGTTCGGTCAGGGTCTGGCAGGATTATTTGAGCCTTAAGTAGTAATAGTTTTGGGTCTTGGTTTTGTAGGAGTGTTTTTAGTCACAATCACTTGTCTGGTAGATTTGCTCCATGTATCGGTGGATTAATTGGTGACTGTTTAGGGGTATTGTCATATGAAGGTGAGAAGTTCTGAAAAGTAAATTTGTCATTGGTGATTTTTACTGTACAGTGACTGCTGAGGAGATGGACGGGATCTGTGTGGGATGTGCAGAAAATTAGTGACAGGAACAGAAGGTTTTTCTCTATAAAAAAACATCCGCAGTTCACAATGAGGCGGGAAAAACACAAAGGGCCCGAGCCCCGGATGTTTTAGGACCCTAGCAACGCCCCTGCAGATTAATCACTGTTTTTGTTATTAATTAGATTACTACTTATAAAACAATTTACCAGTTGGTGCAGTAGATTCTTGAAAACCAACACTCAGCATTCATGGTTATGTGCGGAAGCAGATACAATTTACCAAAGAACACATCAACTGGCCAAAAGAGAAATGGAGAAACATTTTGTGGACTGATGAAAGTAAAAATATTGTTTTTGGGTCCAAGGCCCACAGACAATTCGTTAGATGAACCCCAGACTCTGAATTCAAGCAACAGTACACTCTGAAGACACTGAAGTATGGTGGTGCAAGCATCGTGCTATGGGCATGTTTCTCTTACTATGGTGCTGGACCTATTTACCTTATATCAGTGATCATGGACCAGTTTGCATATATCAAAATACTGAAGAGGTCATGTTGCCTTCAAATGGGTATCTCAACAAGACAACGACCCTAAACATACCAGTAAATGAGCAAAATCTTGGTTCCAGTCCAACAAAATTGAGGTTATGAAGTGGCCAGCCCAATTCCTGAACTTTGATCCGATAGAGCACTTGTAGGGTGACATCAAAAATGCAGTTTCTGAGGCAAAGCCAACAAATACAAATAAATTGCCGGATGTAGTCAAAGAATCCTGGGGTGCAATAGCAGTTGATAGTTGCCAGAAGTTGGTTGTGTCATGGTCGTGCCCGACAGACCCCCAGCTTTGAGCTCTGGTCCCCAGCCACGGCTGTCACGATGAATGCTGTGGTTTCTGACACAATGCCTTATATTTGTATTCAGTATTGTGAACTCTGTCTTCTTTCCTGCATGCTTAATTGATTCCTGGCAAATGCCTGTGGCCAGGTATCTTCCAGCACACCACAGGTTAATCTTGCTCCTTGCTGGTCTGGGTGTTTGACAGTTTGTTGTTCCTATCTGGTTTTCTGTTTCTTCCACCCATCACCTTCATCCTTCTGTCTTCTGGCAGGTATATAAGGGTTCTGGTACCTCTTCCCCTTGCCTGCTATAGGTTTTTGTTCCTGCCTGTTAGCTCGCCTTTCTTCTTCTGTGCCTCTTCAGTTATTGGACTTAGTTTTGTTACTGACTACTCTTCTGCCTCCTGACTTTGTACTGCATCTCCTGATTGTTACCGACTTGGCTTGTCTGACCCTCCTTCATTGTGTTCTTTGTTTGTTTATCTGTCTTATGCTTCCACGTAATTAGTGTAACTCTCAGTCTTCTGGTTGGGGCCGACCTATTAAGGAGTTGGGCACCCGCAAAAAGGCAGGGACAGTGGTTGGGACCAGCGTCAGGGCCTCACTCTGTTTGTGTCTGCTCTTGCTCCCCTGACTGGTCCCTTACAGGTTGACTCTATGCAACATTGATGTATAACCAGTTTTTTAGAACTGCTTCACAACTAAATATTAGGTTACTGATTCACAGGAATGCTAAATCCTAAAAAAAAGTACATATCTTGAGTTTGTAAAGAAAAATGCAGACACTGCTAATTTTTGGAATAGCCCAATGTTCATTTTTTGTTATTTTCTGTAAGGTAGTTAAAAATTATGTACATTTCTCATCATGTTTTGATTTAGAAAACAATGTGCAATGTTCCCAGTGCATGAAAATAAAAACTAGTATAAAGATTTAGTGCCGAGTTCATGATTTTGATCACAACTTTATTAGCCTCTTTAGTGGGTGAAGCAGAGGTACATAACAGCCTACAGTAAGGTACAACAAAGGTAAATTACAGTTTATGGCAAGTGAAGCTGAGGTGTATTACAGCCTATGTTGGTAAACGATGAAACCTCCTGCAGCACACATTGAAATATGAAAAACCGCACTTTGTGGTAGACTCATGATACACATGATTTTTAAAAATGTTTTCTTTTTTTTACAACATTAGGGGGCTTAGAAATTTAGTAGTCATTTTTCACATTTTCAAGTAAATTTGCTAAATAGATTTTTTTAGGGACCAATCCAGTTCTGACGTGGCTTTTAGGGGTCTGTATGTTAAATACACCCATACATGACTCCATGTAAGAAATTAGACCCCTCAAAGTATTTAAAAAAGCATTTAGGAAGTAACCCCTTTAGATATTTCACAGAAATTAAAGCAAAGTGGAGGTGAAATTTCAAAATTTCACTTTTTTTTTGCAGATTTTCAATTTTTATTCACTGGAACACGGTCATTGTGACCAGGTAAATGCAGTTCAACATCAATTCCTCATATTCTGCCGTTTTCAGAGATGACCCATATGTGGCCCTAGTGCGCTATTTGGCTCAACCACAACCCCCAGAATAGGAGGGCAACTCCCGGGGCTCTGGGTTTCTTTTTTCATACGTTTTTTTTTAAGGGAAACCTTTTTGGGTTTTTGTGGACACCCTGAGGTCCCAAAAACTTAATAACCCTCCCCAAAAAAACCCCCCAATTTGGGGAAACTCCCCCCCCTTAAAGGTTTATTTCCGGGGTTGGGCTGTGTATATGGGACCCAAAGGTGTTTACAATTTTTTTTTGGCTTTTGGCTGTTGAAATAAAAAAAAAAAATTTATTTTTCCCAATCTGCAATTTTTTAGTGAAAATGTTTTTTTTTTACTTTGGTTTCCCTAAAAAAAATTCACCCCAATTGTTTTTCCCGCAATTTCTTCCCAAAGTTTGGCAATACCCTACATGGGGGTTTGAAAAATTTTTGGGGGAAAATTACATTAGTAAAACCCCTAAAGAAGCTTTTTACGCATTTACTACATGAAAAAAATTTTGGGAGAATTTTGGGGTTCACTTTTTTTTGATAAAAAGATGTTTAAGCTTGCCCCGTTTTTTAAAAACGTGATCCAAATGGGGGCCAGTCCTATCTATTTTTTACCTTCAAATTGAACCCAAATTTTCCGGGCCTCTCACTGGGTCAGCCGCCTCCATTAAAAACAGGGGAGAAAAAAATAAAACGCCCCCAAACCTGCAACCCTGCACTTTTTTATGACAGCCTGTAAGAGGGGGGGCAGGTGCAGAAAATCAAATTTTGGGGGGCCACCCCTTCCTCCCCAATATAGGTTAAAAAAAATATACCCCAAATATACGTGTGTAAATATATTTTTATATATATTTATATTTTTTTTTATATATATATTTATATATATATAATATAAAAATATGGGGTGTGTGCCGCACCCCTCCCAGGGGCACCCGGGTTTTTGCATATTTTTTTTTCGATATGTTTTTTGGGAAGAACCATATGTTAAAATTTGGTGTATATTGTTTTTAACCCCTTAATGGGAAAAAAGGGGGTGCCTCCACTTTGGTTTTTGCACCGGCCCCCCTTTTACGGCTGTCATAAGAAGTGCAGTTTGGGCGGGGGGGGGGTTGGGTGTTTTTTTTTATTTTTTTTTCTCTTGTTTTTAATTTTTTGGGGTTGGGGCGCCCCAGTGAGAGGGCCGGAAAATTGGCCTATTGAGAGGAAAAAGATAGTATGGGGACTCCCCTGATTTGAAACCCCTTTAAAGTCGTGCCAGCTTAAAAAATCTTTTGATCGAAAAAATTTTGGAACCGAGAATTCAAATTTTTTCATAAAGGTTTGTGACTTTGGAAAGGGCCCATACAAGGGGGGGGAGCCCCCATTTGGCTTTTGGAACGAAATTTTTTGGGGGGGCCAGGTCCCTTTTTCCCAAAGCCCCAAAGTGTTGGTTTCCCCACACCTTTCCCGGGGGTTTCTCATCTAGGGGTGTTTTGTGCTTTTTGGGGTTTGCACGATGTTCCAAAATTTTTTTTAGCATTGGGCCATGAAAATGGGGGGGAAAAATTGCAGTTCTGCCACTGTTTTTTGGGCTTCATTTTTACGGCATTTTATCAAAAAAGGGTAAATTTACGGATTTCTTTATTATGGGGTCGGTAAAATTCAATGAAATAAATTTTATAGGGAATTTTTTTTTTGTTTTTTACTTTTACGCAACAGAAAAATTTGTTTTTTAAAAAAAATTTAAATTTTTTTGTTGTAAAAGTCTGACAGACATAAATTTTTTTTTTTTTCTGTTTAAAAGCTTATTATGGGTTTGTTTTTTGCGGGATGAGTTCATGTTTTTTATTGGTACCATTATGGGGTTTATATGACTTTGAAACCTTAAGGGGTTTTTGGGGAAAGGGATTTTGAACAAAATACAGCCCTTTCCCGGGAGTGTTTTTTTTTTTTTACAGCGGGTTTTTCCGGGTGGTAATTAAATTTACAAACCCAGCTTGGGCTCAGCAGGTCCAAAAATGATTTTCGCGGAAAACCCAATTTGTATTTTTTTTTTTGTTTTACCCGCTCTTCCCCAATAAAAAAAACTTTTGTTCAAAAAGGGAAAACCCCCTTTTGCATTTGCAAAAGTCTGGTCATAACTTTTTTTTTCTGTTTACCGGGGTGTTTTGGGCCTTTTTTTTTTTGTGAGATGAGTTTATGTTTTTATTGGTATAATTTTTTGGGGGGGCAAGGCTTTTTTTTACCTTTTAAAATCGTTTTTTTGGGGGGCAGGTGTGAAGAAAATAATGCAATCCATTTGTGTGGGTTTTTTTTTTATTTTTTTTAGCGCTCACCGTGCATTTTACGTTTACAAGTTTGGTTTTTTCCCCTCTGGGGTTTTAGACGATTACGGAAAAACCCAGTTTTTAAAAAGTTTTTTTTTTTGGGGGAAACCCATTTTTGTTTTTTTTTTTTAAAAGTGTTTTTATCGTGTAAAACAATATTTATGGCTGTCTTTGATAGCCGTAATTTTTTTTATTTTTCGTATAAGAGCTGTGCAAGGACTTTTTTGCGGGATGAACTGACATTTCAATTGGCACCACTTTGGTGTTGATCTGAGTTTTTTATTCCTTTTTATATGTGGGGATAAACAAAAGATTGCAATTCTTTGGGGGGGTTTTTTTTGGGTTTTATTTTAGGGGCATTCACCACACGGGTAATTAAATGACTTTTTATGGGTGGGTCTTACGTACACCCCCGATATCAAAAATGGGTCTTTTTTTATTTTTTATTTTTTTGGGGCGATTTGCTTGGAAAAGGGGGAAAAAAGGGCGGTCCCTTTTTTTTCTGTTTGTGTTTTTTTTTTTACCTATTTCCACTTTTCACCAGGGGGGAATTGAAAGGCGATATTCAAATTGCTCTACAAGAGGAGCCCCTGTCACGATTACTGCTGTGTAGGTCTCCAGGGTGACTGTCAATCACCATGCTAAAATGCTTTGGGGGATGGTGACGTCACCAAACCCCGGGAAAAGCTTTCAGAAAGCGTAAAGGTGTTGGGAAAGGGTTACCGTGAGGGTCTGCCCGTCCCGCTCGATCCGGGCAGAAGGAACTCATCCTCCTGACCATCATGGTCCCCGAATCGAGGGTTTAAACCCCGTGGGGCCGAGCTCACCCCGGGGCCGGAAGAGCGGCATATGCCTGTGGTAATATACCCCTGGTTTCCATGCCGCATCTTGTGCTCCCCTTGTGAGCTGCAAGATTGCCATGCTACCCAATTTAATTTGCGGGAACCCCTACCCGACTTTGACGTATGGGTACGTCAAATGTCGTTAAGGGGTCAACCTTCTAGGAGACTGTGTGTCTAAGATATGGCCTTTAACCGCTCTCCCACCCCTGTACAGAAGTTGATACAGAAGTGGAAATATGTAAAGAGGTGCTGGAAAAGTAAGGATTCCAAGATATTTGTATGTAAATTCTGCAAGGATGAGCTGTGGCCGGGAGAGTTAAAAATGGTAGGCTGGATTGAATGGAGAAGAAAAGGGGAAAAGAACGGGCATCGAGAAAAAATGCTCATCAGAAAAGACGTCTTTTGTTTAAACCCCAATGTCAAGGGGTTATTTTGCTTCTGTGTTGGATCATCTGTATTCATGTGATGCAACCTGATGGTTTTCGACCATAGTGGTCTCTGTTGGGAATTGTGGGGTTTTATGGGCACTTGTATAGTGACAGCAACACTTGCCAATTTTCAAAAAGTGCATTTCCGACCTTTTTTTGTCTTGCGTGGGAACCCCCTAAAGGTATGTTTTCCCCGGTTATAAGGGTGCATAGCAGCCTTCTGTGTGCGGCTATATGCCCGACTTCAGAGAGTGCATGCAAGCACGTCCTTCTGAAGGTTCATGACTGTCATTCTCCCCGAGCCATGATGCCATGTTTAAAGGGAATGCCCCAAATGGTCGGGGTGCATGTTCTTTGCTTTTGCTGACCGTTTATCTTTTAAAGGAATTTCAATAAAAAGGGGGATTTTATTTTCTATATTATTCTGGATTGTGGCATTTGCTCTGTATCCATTGGCTTGTTTTCTACCACCGAGAAAAATATCGGTTTCTTAAAAGAGTGTAGCTGGCTAAAATCTTTTCCATTTTATTCTCCCCCGAGCGAATCGCCGGGGGAAAAATTTTCATGTCAGTTCTTTCCCCGGGCGCATATTGTGCCTGGTTGAAAGAAAAGGGGTTCAAAACTCCAATGAGAGCCAGAATTACCCTTTTTCGCCCCACTTTTGGCATAAGAAGCGCAATTACACGCCAAAATTAAGATGGGGGGAATTTCTCAAAAAATTGTTTTACTTCGCCGAATTTTTCCGACAAAAAATTTGTTTTTGGTCCGAATTGCTTTGGGCGAACGCATTAAAAAACAATATTTCCAGGGCACAGAGCCTGCAGGGGGCTTTTAGAACGTTTTGCCATGGTTTATGCAGAGGGAGCTTTGGGTTTTGGGCCCTTTAAACATTTGTTTTTAGTTGACACCAATGACTCCGCCGCTCTTAGAATCGCTTCACCCTGAATTCCC
Organism: Phyllomedusa bahiana; assembly: GCA_025379985.1. Classification (NCBI taxonomy): domain Eukaryota; kingdom Metazoa; phylum Chordata; class Amphibia; order Anura; family Hylidae; genus Phyllomedusa; species Phyllomedusa bahiana. Next base: position 13,625 of record JAODAL010023431.1, on the reverse strand, counting down.
CGGGACTTAAAAGGGGAAAATGACAAAAAAATGAAGCGGGAATGTACCCTGATAAAGTAGGCAGCGAAAGCCAACAGCAGCATTTTGACAACATGGGGGAAAAAAGCGGCGTCTCCTTCCAAGTTGTTGGTGTGCCTGAGCAGGGAAACACATTCACCCCCGTGGGCCGTAAAGGAATGTACTCCCCGACCCTGTTACATCCGACTCCGCACTGCCGTGCCCCTTGGAACAAACCGATAAGCTCAAGGACTGGCCCACCTTCTTTTTCTACATATTTTATGAAGTGCTGGTCCCGCCTTTTTGGAAAAGAAATTACGCTTGGAACTCCCCATCTCAGCTCAGCAACCAACCATTAGTTCTCTGAATGGTTTCAGAGTCCACCATTTGGAAAGGGAGGGACTGCAGTACCAACAACTTTGGGCAGGAGCACGGTCAGCTTCTGCACCTTAGGACGGTTGGAGCATACTGTTGTCTCTTTGCAATCGCCTCGCTGAATGACTGCTGGCGCCATGAGTAGCGAAGAGCAGGAGCATCTGGACCGGGAGATGATGGGAAAGAGAAACAGCTCCCTTCTCCAGAGGTGGTGGAGCTTTGACTGGCTGCAATGGCATGCATGCCACTGGGCGCTGCTGTTGCTCGGGGGCGGCAGGATGGACCACCACATCTGAGCCACGTTTCTCCCAGGCCACCGGATGGTGACGCGCATGTGTTGACGCAGGGCCGTGGTGCCAACGTTGGCTCCGGTGTCTTAGCAAAGAACTGCCACACCGCCAAGTAGCTGATTTTACCACCAACGCTCCACACTGAGTGACTACTGCCGCCGCTGCCTCACTGAGCCCCTGTGCCGCTACTTTCTTGGACCTGCGAAGCGGGTTTCTACCCCGTGGCCGCTTGGCTCCTGACCTGCTGCTACCCTGCTGACTCACGGCCACAAAACCCCAAATTGCTGGCTGTGCCGTTTCCCTGACGCCAAGCTACGCCTCTTCTCCTGCATGATGAAGCCCTTGCTTCACCCGGCTCCCAATGCGGGTCGCTACATCATCATCGATTTGTGTTTCATCGTCAATGCTGTCCTCATCACCAGTCTTGGTATGCAGAGGCTGACCCCTCACAACATGACCTCCCATGCCACTTTCCACATCTATACTTTGCCACCTACTGCAAGAAGCAGGGGATATTGGCCCAATTTCTTCGCTGCCAAGTAGCTGCTGACTGCCCTCCCTCAAATTTTTTTCATCCTCGCTATAATATGGTGCTGAGCCCAGACCACATAGTAGATCTCTAGCTGAGGGAACCGCATGGGACAGAGGCGGGTTGAGGACAGGTGAGGGCCACTGACCCGCTCCCGGGCCATGCCAACAAAGGATTGTGTCTGACGTTCCCACCGACTCTTGGCTGGGGTTGTCAGATGTCATCTGGGAGGAAGTGGATGACCTAGTCAACCAATCAAGAACCCTTGGGTTGCTGGTCAACACACGGCCGCTAGATGACAACGGCAGTTGTAGCCTCACCGAGTGACCCCTGCTGCGACGTCCCCTTTGCAGGCTGGACCTGGGCCTGCTCCAGTAATGCAAAACAAAAAAAAAAGAAAAATGGATAAATGCTCATCAGGGATCTCCAGTACTGAGAGGTTCAACAAGCAATCCTTCCACGCACGGTGCTTCGGAAACGGACATCCGGCTGTAGACGCCCAAATGCAAATTTGTGTAATGAAACAAGGCTTATTCCAGCACTCCTGCTCCAGATTTGGTTCAAAGTAGAAAAAACGCTCTTTATTGAGGAAGTTAAAAACAAATTAAAAATGCATTGCTGCAAATTTTATGCATTTCGAGCCACTAACGGGACTCTTAATCGTAATATACATAGAGCAATGAACAAACATCTTAAATACTCTCCCAAACCACAATGATTAAACTGCACCTGAGAATTAACTCTTAATGGTATATCAACAAAGTTAAGCATACATTGAAAAAATATACATAAACAAACACAACATATTTTTCCATATAAGTGGGAAATAAACAAATATATTAAATACAAAAAAGAAGATTAATATAAATACACAAGATCCGATCTATAATTCAATCACTGTGGATAACAGTATTGAAAAGTGGGGGATCCAAATCCCGGTTGTAAGAGATCTCCTCCAATCCCCCCCCCCCCCCGTGCAGGTCTATTAACCCCCAAGGCTCTAACTTAAAGTATCCTATTACATTGGTGTACCTCTTTGAAATTGTTTTAGCAGCCAGAAATTTTTTACATAAGGATGTTTTTATGCACATTTCCCAAATTCTGTTTGGTAGAGATTTGTCGTGAAACCAATATTTGTAAAATTTCAATTTTAACCCCAATCATATAGATAACATGGGGCTATACAATTAAAAAAACTAGTAATAGGATAATTTTTCCCTGAACGGGGGATTAAAATCATTGCTCTTAACCATGTACTTACATAAACTACACCTACTCGGCCCACATTTGAAGGGCCCTAAATCTAACCATGGGATTTACTTTTTTATTGGTAGAGGTGAAAAAAGGCTGGGGAAAACCCAAACATTTCCAAGGGTTCGGGGTTTAAGGCAACAAATTTAATCCACCTTAAAGGGAATAGTTCGCAAACAGGAAAACCCTTAAGCACGGTAAGATTTTTTTTAAATGTTAAAAACCTTTTTTATATTGACAGCAAATTGTTTTTTGGAAAAGAGAATGTTTCCATTTGTGATCGCAGTGTCTAAAGCTATGTAAAGGATTTCTTTCCCCTATCCTCCTTTTCAAAGGGGTTCTAGTATCAACCAGATTTATACTCTTTTTTAATCTATAGAGTACTAAGCTCCTTCCTAAAATTCCTCCACCCTGCTCCCCAAATTCCCTTTCGACCTAACAAACTCTCCAACAGGCAAATTTGAAAATGGTCCCTTTTGGGTGGAATGGGGAAAAAAAACCCATTTCCAAAAGGGTTTTTCCCAAGGAACAGGAAATATTTTAACTATCCACATCTTTTAATTGAATCCAAAAAAGTAAGGGACCTCCCCGGAAGCCGACGTGAATCAAGGGATTCTCCTGCTTATTATTAATTAATCAAAAAATTTAGGAATGATGTGGTGATCCCTGCCATATAAAATAAGGTTCATCTATATTCTAAGTAAAAAAAGAGTCCCTGAAAAAAGATTTTTATTCACTGAATAAATATTTTTCTCCTCCCCCAAACAAAAAAATATTGGGCCAATGGGAAAATTCTCAATGCATTTTTAATTTTGTTTTTAACTTCTAAAAGTGCTTTTTTTACTTTAAACCCAAATCGGGAGCAGAGTGCAAAAAAGCCTTTTTTCATTACACAAATTTGATTTGGGCGTCTACAGCCGATTCTTTCCGAAGCACCGTGCGTGGGAAGGGTTGCTTGTTGAACCCCTCAGACTGGGGATCCCCGTGAGCTTTATCCATTTTTCTTTTTTTTTTTTTCACTTTGGTGGGGGTTTTTGCTCCCAGGGATTCTCTTTTCGAAAGGCTTAAATGAAAGAGCATATTTCCATAACCCGAAAGGGGTTTCCCCTTTAATATAAAAACAATACAAACGCACAAATTTCCTCCCAGAGACAAGAACCTTTGTTTTTCCATTGACAATGTTTATCGAAAATGAGCACAACAATATTTTCCAAATGGGGGATCTCAAACAACATATGTTTGAATTGGAGAAGGTTATGTCTAAACAAAACTTTGGGGGGGACAACTACCCTTTCAGACATATCGGAAAAGAAAATATCCCCAAGGACTCAGACTAAATTTCCCACTTTCTCTGTGAACAGACTTTTATTGTCCTGGGAAGACACCCCCATTTTGCTGTTAAACCATGCACCTTATAATTGAACACGAACAGAATGCCCTGTCTGAATTGGAAGTTAACTTGCAGGAAATAAATCATTCTATTGCACCCAAAAAGGAGATCCCCCTTTTTACCAGAAATGATAAAATCAAAACCAAATGGCTAAAATTGAGGACATGACACGAAATATATCGGGATCGGCTAGATTATCCCTGGGCAAGTGTTAATGGGAGCAGGCAAAATAAAGGGCTTCCAAATCTATCCTGAGGAAACACAAATATAAGAGACACAACAGGAAGGTTTCATTTTTTCCTTTGAATGGTGATAGTACGGAGACACATACGGGTCCCTCTGACTCAGAAAAACTTCTAAATTCCGAATATTTTTAACCCTTTTTTTTAAAACCAACTGGGGTTTCCAAAAAACGGGGTTGTACGGGGAACCCAGCCAAAACCCCTGTGGCAGGGGGGCAAGAAACAGAAAGGGGCCCCCCCCCCCAGGGTTTCCAAAGGGGTATCATCGAGACATCCCAAGAACTTACGATGGGGGTTAATTTTATTTTCTTGCACATGTTAAAAATTTTTTCTGATGTGATTAGCAAATCAAGTTAATGTTTTTAGTAAGGATTAAATTATTTCCTTCGGTAGACTTTAACACAAAAAAGGATGAATCGTTTTTTAAGATTCTCCGGTCCCAAGAAACATTTTTTCCGAGCCACTTTCCTAACGGGAAGAGCGCACTCGGGTTTATTTCCCTGGGGTTTAAAAATTTCCCTGAAAGGGGTCCATATTTTGCTAGAGAGCCTTCATGAGATTTTTTCTGTAACCAAATGGGAGGGGAAAGATTTTTAATTTTGAAAACACAAAAATACGGAGTTTTATCCATAAAACCCCAAGCAAAGGTATGGAAAATTTTCAGCACTGGGGAATTAGAATAAGGGTTTTTATCCCTTTAAATAAACCACCAAACATGTTTTCCCCGGAAAGGGGGAAAAATGAGCTCTTATGGATTTAAGGGGAAATCCCATTGGTTAACGCCCGTCAGATAAGGGGGTCTGGTGGTGGTTCTAGAAGGGGCCTTTATTTTCGTGAAATTAGGAATATGTTAGTAAATAGGGTAATAGGGAACTTCCCGCAGATCCTAAAAATGTTTTCTGGCAAATGGATAGATTACTGGATGAGGGCGTTGCACTAGGCGTGATTACATTAAAACAAAAAAAAATTTGTTAAACAAATTTTCCCAAAAAAAATTTTTCCTTTTTCCCAAAGGACAAAGGGATTTTCCCCGCCCCTTAGCCCCATCACCCGGGATCGGGCCATTTTTGAAATTTAAAATTTAGATGCCTCTCCAAACCCCCGGGTTTTTCCCTCACCTGCCACTTTAAAGGGTTCAGGGGTGTTTTTTCATTTGGCAAATTTTTTGGGAAAACCCCCTTTTTTGTGGGTTTCTTTTTTGACATGTCTCATTGTACAATTTTATTTCCACAATCTCTGGTTTCAGGCACCCCTCCTTCAACTAACAAATACATAATATAAATTGTCTGAAAAAATTCATTATCAGGTCACGAATTTTCTTTGAAAATAAACTATTTTTTCGTTTAAAAAAGATTTTTTTTTTTTTTGTTCATGATGCCCCTGGGGTCCTGCTTCTCCCACATTGGGCCATATTTTTTTGTCCCTTTGGGAATATATCTTTGCAGAGGGCATCTTTCTGTCTAAGAATATAATGACACCTTTTTGTATAGGGGTCACCACAAACTTTCCAAGTTTTTGGGGTTACATTTAATAACCCGGAGAATCTTAATGCACGGACTTCAGGAGGGCACCTTATTTTTTGGGGGTTTCAAAATTGAAGGGGAAAGTGGATAGTGAAAATACATTCCTGTTCCCTTTGGGAAAAAACCCTTTCTGGGGAAAAGGCCTTTGTGTGCCTCCATTGCCCCAGTTGAGACTTTTTCAACAATCGCCGTTGGAGATTCGTTTGGGCTAAAAATTTTAGCAGGGGGGAGGATTTTGAGAAGAGACTTAGCTATCTTCAAGATTTAAAAAAAGAGAAAAATAAAACTTGGGTTATACGTAGAGCGCTAAAAAGGGAGGATAGGGAAAGAACACCTTCCAAGCCAAAAATAGCGATTAGGAAAGGGCGAATTGATTCAACGAATGGGAAATTCGTTTTTGAATTTCAGGAAAAATTTGGGTTCTGAAACGAAGTCGAAGTTTGGGGTACTTCGTGAACGAAGTGTGCTTTTGATTGATAAAATTGCTGCGAGCACATGGCATGACATGGGCAAAGCACTCGAGAGAAGAAGGGCATAGCCTCATGACATGTGCAAAGATGAAGCCAATCAAACCGTGCGGATTCTGCTAGACGAGTCACCGCACTATGATAATCCAGGACGATGCCTGTGGACTCATACCGCTCCTCACTGTACTGATAAGAAGTGCTGCCCGCGCCTGCTTGTAATAGCTCATTACTTGAAGAACTGATGTTTATACAGCGATTTTTGGTGGGTCTCACTGATCCTCAACTGCTTCTCTTAACGTCTATTTCTGAGTTGAGGGATATTGGAATCTGAATTCATGCTCGGCATATACATTTAAAGCTATCTGCTTCACGCAACATTGTATATCCAATGGGGGATCTAAGCCGTTCCTTTGTAATTCTTTACAAAAACACGTTTTTACCATACAAATACCACGTCATTTGGCTGGCTCCAAGTCTAGCGCAATTTACATCCAGAGTTAATAAACGTCGCTGGCTGTGTGACGAAAAAAACCGTCGTTTCACCGCCAAAAAAGAAATTTTTCCTGTACAAATTCCCAAGCGATGGATAATTACTTCGTTTTTTTCTCGTTGTTAGCGATAAACACGCATTGTAAACACGCCTACAATGGCTATGTAGGTTGTTGTTGCTCCAATTGGTTTGCGCAATGCTGTACAGACAGGTTTTATGAGGTGTTTGTCTGGCAGTGACTCAGTAAAAGGAAAGCTTTCTTTCACCCCACAGAAGAAATTCTGTAGCATAATTCAATATCCGGAAGGAATTAACCCTGTTTGTCGTTACATTCCAAAAATACACCAGAGTTTTATACGGGCCACATCAAGTCAATTTTTCTTGCCTTTGGTGACCAATTTATATCCAAGGATACCCAACTTGTTTTATGGGAACGATTTGATGAGTCTAATACAGGGTGTGTGATTAGATAATATACAATAGCTTTCAGCAAATCAGTGTCCGTGTAAATTTTAGAGACAAACAGTATTCAACAAGATGTGGCCAAGCTCTTCACCTGCGAGTGCAGTTGCACATACATTCCTGGAACAGGCCCAGTCGTCAGCACAGCAAGAGGGGACGTCGCAGCAGGTCACTCGTGAGGCCTCAACTGCCACGGCTGGCCATCAGAGGCCTGCCGTGGTGCTGAATACAACCCAAGTTCTTGGGGATAAGTGGTTGACTTGCTCCACTTCGCCCAATGACATCTACAACCCCGACCCAAGCCGTGGGAACGTCATCACAACCCTATGTTCATGGCACGGTGTGTCAAGGCCCTCCACCTGTCCTCAACCCCCCTCTGTCCCCATCCTACCATCAGCCTAGAACTACTATGTGTCTTGGGCCAGCGCCAATCAATAGCAGAGTATGACAATTTAGATGGCATCAGCAGCTAATTGGCAGCAAAGATATGGCCCAATATCCCCTTCTTCTTGGCAGGTACGCAAAGTATAGATTGGAGATGCCTGGGAGGATCATTTGCGTGAGGTTCAGCCTAGCATACCAAGACCGTTGTGAGACAGCATGACGATAAACACAATTGTTTGGATTGATGAGCCAACGCTCTTGAGCGGGTGAAGCATGGCATATTCAATCAGAAGTAAACGTCAGCTTGCGTTCAGCAGCGCAGCCAGCAATGGGGGGTGCCGTAGTCACAGTAGCCACAGTTAGGTCGGGAGCCAAGCCCACGAGAAAACCCGCTTCGCATTCCAAGAATGTAGCGCACAGGCTTCAGAGAGGCACGGCGCAGTAAGTCACTGCTCACGGGGGCAAGTGTCTTGCTTAGATACCGAGAGCCGGAAATATAGGCTTATTAAATACTGTGCAAAAGGATGAAGCATGCCAGGAGCAAACCACCACGCCCTGCGCAACAACAGCAGGTCGCACCATCCGTGCCTGGAGAAACGTGGTCTCGAGATGTGTGGTCCATCCTGCCACCGCTCAACACATCAGCCCCACTCACCAGCCATTGGCTCCATCAAGAATCACCACCTATCTGCAAAGAGCTGATGTTCTCCGTTGACCATCATCCCCGTCCAGATGCACCTGCACCTCCTACTCCATGCCACCACATACGTTCACGAGGGCGATTGCTAAAAGAGGTCCATCAGGATATAATAGCTCCAACCATCCTAAGGTGCCACTATCCATGCTCCTTCCAATTGTTGGTAACTGCAGGTCCAATCCCTATCCAAATGCGTGCAACTATGCACCGTCAGTTAGAACTAATTGGACTTGTGCCTGTCCAGAGGAGGGATTCCAAGCCGTATCTCCTGATTTCCAAAAAGCAAGTACCCCTCTCCATATTGAGGGAAACAATATAGTGGCCAGTCCATGTGCTTTTCGTTATGGGTTCCAGAATCACTACATGGGCAGACTCTGAGCTGTAACTACGGTCAGGGAGTAATTACATGTCCTTTACGCCAAGGGTAATGTGCTTCCGGCCCACACACTCAACAACTTGGAACAGAGAACGCCGCTTTTCCTCCACTGCTGGTCAACTGCGCGTCTGCTATTTACCCAATGTCCGCCTCCTCGTCGCTCACCTCCATCTCACCTACCATCCTAGTATCGACGTCCATCATACCACATGTAGGCACCGAGCATGTCACGCAGTCAACACCGGAGCATTCCTCGCGATCTAGTCCCACAGGAAATAGAGGAGACGGGCTCCGCGCTCAATGCAGCAGAGTGAATCGAGGTGAGCAGCCCCAACATAATTGTCATCCCCCAGACCTTAGCACCGGCCCCCCCTCCGCCCGTAAAACCACCCAACCCCAAAACCCGATCCGCCACCGCCCCCTACATAAAAAAATGCCTCGAGACATAAATGGCCCATTTTAACACATAAACAGTGTGCAAATTAAGAACTGGTAGGGGTAGTAACAATAGCAAGTGAGTCACAACATCATGGCCCCCTCTACACATCTTAGTCACTGGCGGTTTGGATGCTCCATCATATCCCCCTCCACCCAACATGACATTATCCCCCGCCACCCTCCTAGACTTTATCCCCCTCCACTCCACATACAATATACCCCTCCACCCACCATAACAATACCCCTCTGCCACGCCACATACATGAATCACCCCTCAACGCACATATAAAGACAAACAATACCCCCTCCACCCACCATGTGACACATAATCCTCCCTACACAGCCCACATACAATATCTCACCTCCACCCACTATATCAATATCCCTCCTCCACCGCACATACTAGATACCCCCGCCACCCCACATACAATATCCCCCCTGCCACACACAATAACATTATCGCCCCCTACCACCCACTAAAATATCGCCCCACCATCCAGCCCACATACAATATCCCGCCCTGCCACCCGGACAAGACAATATCCACTATCCCTCTCACGACCACATTCTACAATTACCACACCTCCACCCACAATACAATAATCCCCTCCACCACATACAAAGTCCCCCGACCATTATTATTCCTTTGGATCACGCTACCCTCGCCACCATTCTAAAATAAATACAACCGTGCAAGAAGTAAGTGGACCTCCCTTACACGAACGCAGGGAGAACTTACAACACCGCCACAAGAGACCACATAGAGTCAGAAACCAGCTCAGTCACATTAGCAGTGTATACACAGCAACTAGATAAACCAAGATTAGAAGCAAAAATTTATATTTAACCCACCATAAATCATACTGCAACCGAAGACGCTTATCAGAGAGTCGTTCTCTTCTCTCATGGAGTCTTCTTAATTTCCCATTTTCTTCTGCAACCTTTCCACTCCGCCATTGAGAACTTTACCGGCCCACAACTCATGCCCGCTGCCAGAAATTACACACAGAATCCTCCAATTTTCAAAGCATTTCTGACCTAATGTTCCCACACAACTCTTCCCTCTGATCAAACACCAGGTATAGCTTACAACCAGACTTAGCGAGGCCTAGTATCCTAAGTTTGGATGGGGGAGGGACTACCCCCCTCGATATAATGCTAGCAGCTATGGGCTCTCCCCTAACAATTATATTACCAGTAGTTAGCAAATGGGAAGTCCCCATAATTAAAATAGGGCCCTAATTAGTAGTGTGACCCCCCGCCGGTTAAGTTTGTAGGCCACCCCAGGTTTGTGGACCGAGCCCATACCCCTTTATCTGTAGGCGGTCAGACCTCCTTCAGGGTTAGTGGAGTCCAGGCCAATCCTTCAAGTTTGATGGGAGGTGTGAGTCAGGGCGCCTCCTTCAGGTTAGTTGATCAGCCCTCCTTCAGTGGATAGGTGATCAGTGCCCGCCTTTCAGGTAGTTGGAGTCAGACCCTCCTCATGTTAGTGGAAGTCAGGCCCTCTTCAGAGGTTAGGTGGAGTCAGGCCCACGCTTCAGGGTTAGTGGAGTCATGGGCCCTGCCTTCGGTTAGGTGATCAGGGCCCCCTCATCAGGGTTTAGTGTGGGATTCCAGGGCCCTCTTCAGGGTTAGTGGATCAGCCTCCTTCTGTGAGGTGGATCAGGCCCGCCCGCAGGGTGGTGGAGTCAGGGCCCGCCCTTCACGGGTTAGTGGAGTCAGGCCCTCCTTCGGTTAGTGAAGTCAGGCCCTCCTTCACGGTTAGTGAGTCAGCCCTCCTTCACAAGTTAGTGGATCAGGGCCCTCCTTTAGCAGGTTATGGAGTTCAGGCCCTCCTGTACAGATTAGGGATCAGCCCGACCTTTATCAGTTAGTGAGTCCAGGCCCCTCCTTTACAGGTATGAGTCAGGGCCCCCTTTAAGATATGGCAGCGCCAGGACCCCCTTTAGGATAGCACAGCCAGGGACCCCCGTTAGTGATAGAGTCACTAGCTCCAGGACCCCCTTAGAGATACAGCGCCAGACCCCCTTTAAGTTATTGCAGTGCAGCCCCCTTAGAATAGCAGCAGTGCCCTCTATTAATTAAAAAAACAAATCATCACTTACCTGAGCCTCGGTCCTTCCGCTCCGAGCTGCCGCCGTGCTCCTGCGGCCTGCATAGGCGGCCGCGAGGGAAGTGACGTCACCCTCTCCAACACCAAAGCGCCCTACGCTAGCAGTAGGGCCGGCGCCCGCCAGGCTGAAGGCCTAATGCATTCACCTGCCCAGGCAGATCACAAAGCGCAGCGCTAGTGGCGCAGTGCTCCCCGCTGACACCGTCGCAGACCCCAGTCGGAGAGCATTAGTCCCCCAGCTCCCGGCCGGCCTCTGGGCGCTCGGGACGACAGGACCCCGGCGTACAAACCGGATGCGCCCGGCCCCGGAGCGACGGCATCTGCCTCCGGCCCCGACGCAACTCGGCCCCACACTGTGGCAAGGCGAGCCGTGTATCGTCGCGTGCCGCCCCCGCCCCGCTCGCCGTTAGGAAGATATGGGGGACCGCCGTCCGCGCACCCCTTATTCCAACCGCCCCATAACAGTTACCGTTGTACCCCCTTATGGGGGCCCTGGATGGTGGCCTTTCCCTCCGCCCAACGGGTAAATGGGAAAAACCATGGTAAACGGACAATGGGGGGGAACATGGTTTGGGCGCCCTGAAACCCGGGGAGGATGGCCCCCATGGGGACTGCAGGGTGCATGTTTTTCAATCGGGTTTGTAAAAAGGGTTTCCTAAAAAGTCCCCACAATCTTCAAAAATTCAAAAATTTGGCCAGGAAACTGTGCATGCACTTTACCATTCCTACAAAGCCGGGAACACCCTCCCGAGTTGCCGGCAGAAGCGCCTCCACCAACAACCTGATAGGGCGATGTTTCCACCCTTGGAAATTTCCAAAGCCTCCCATTTGGACCACTGTAGGAAAAAACAGAGAAAGGCCATTAACGTTTTTTTTTTAAGACCCCAGCGGACAGGGGGTACTCCCCTTTTTAACTTTTTTCAGCCATGGCAGCTAAATGCGTAACCCCCTGCCGTTTGTGGAGGCCACTTTATTTTCTTTCGCCAGGACTAGGGGATAAAATAATCTTTTCCCCACGGCAAATTGTCCTGGAACAGATGCTGAAAAATCTTCGGGGCCCAGGGGCCCGGGAGACTTGGCGCCTACTTTCCCCCGCGGCCCCCAGGAGCCGGGGGGACTAAAATTGGGGGGGAGAGGACATTGGAGAAGAGCATTGTCTGGGAAAGGGGGGGGATTTTCTCCCCTGGTGAAAAAGAGGGGGAGCAGGAGCGCTGGAGGAGGTAAAATGGAGAGGGAAGACGGGGTAAAATGACCCCAAGCACCGTGGCCGTAACAGGGAAATGGGGGAAGGGGAGCCCCTGGGGTCACTTTTTAAAAAGGGCCCTCAGAAATCTTTTTTGGGCCGGGCTAGTGACACCCCAAATTTGCCCGCCCCCCGGCAGAGGGTTCCCTTCGGGGCTCTCCCCCCTTTTGGACCCCCCCCGTTTCCCGGGCCCCAAAAGGGGAGCCTTTTTCCCAGCTATTGAGAGGGGGGAAACAAACTCAAAACTATGGGGAAATCCCCCTTTATCATTGGCCGCTGCCCAAAGGGGGCATCGCCCTCCTCACAGGTCTGCCCGGGGGGGTTTTCTTCAGCGCCCCCCATACTCCCAGCCGGGGCTTCGGGGCGAAGGTGGAGGGATAGGACATACCAGCTCCATCAGCAGCAACCTAAGTTTTGGAGTAAACTGATGACACTTCCACCCCCCCGCCAAGTAGGAGGGCAGTCCCCAAAGAAACAGCAGGTTTTTTGGAGCAACCCTACCAACAGGTGGGGGCCTATTTTTGACAGCACCCCTTCCCCAACCCAGTAAGAAAAACCACGGACAATTTGGGGCCCCAAAAACTGGATGTGTGGCCGCAACTTGCCGGTTGCAGGGGAAAGAAGCTTTCCTCCCGGGGCCAGTAGTGGGGGCATCAAAAGGGGGGGTGTTAAGTTCCGGGGGGGGCCCTTTCTTTTTCCCCCTTTGGAAAACCCCGCTTGTCCACGGGAAATGGGGGAACACGGGACCTTTTTTAAAAAGGACCGGGCTTTGGAAAATCGGCCGGGGTTTTCCACACACCAATCCCTTTAGGCTCAACTACATCAGCCTGACCCTCACCCAAACTGTGGGGAAATGGGGCGGGGTTCAAACTCCCTTGCCTCAGCCACAAATTTGTTTTTGCCGCCCCCGCCCTGATCCCACACATCTGCGGACAGTTTCTCAATCTGCCCCCAATTCTTTACCGGGGGACGGGTATTCCCACCCACTTCCACACTCTGTCATTGTCCAAATTTTAATGACCCATGCGGTTCCCTCCCTGCCGCCGTCCCCCTCCACCTTCTTTGGGCCCCCTCTGGGGCCTACTCCTGTTTTTGCCCCCTTTTCCAGAATTCTTTGTGCCCTCTCTGACCTCATGCGGGCCGCGGGCCGTACCCCAAAACCTGTGCCCATTGTCCCCCTCTGTTCCCTACCCCTTTTTTTTGCCCCTCCAGAATGTAAATTTGGCCACTGCCGGGACCCCCCTGCTCCTGTTTCCGAAACCCTACAAACCCCGTCACTGATTTTTGCCCACCTGAGCCCTCCAGCTTTTTTTTTTTCCAGCTGCGCTCCCCCATGACTTTTATCGGGCCCTACAGGC
>JAODAL010023430.1:0-62693 GCA_025379985.1 Phyllomedusa bahiana | reverse complement strand
CCTTTCTCCTCACCTCCGTTCCAGCGCAGACTCTGCAGGTTGTCTCTTTCTTTGGTCTTCTTTTTACTTCTATTTATGGTACGTCACCAGGCTCGGACGGGCCCACCGGGGAATAGGGGAAACCCCCGGTGGGCCCTTGAGCATGGTAGACCTGAAGTTGTTTTTAAACTCCATATACATTCTTAGAAGAGGCAAAAAAGCAGAGAAAGAGTGGGGAAAAGCAAGAAACAGTGTATAGGATGTATCTACAGTCATTTACAGTAGCTGTAGGGTGGGCCCCTATAATAAACTCCACCGGGCCATAAAACTCAATTGGTGGGCCCTAAGTCAATCACCGTTCCCTAGCACCCCAGTCCGACACTGTACGTCACCACTGGCTGCTGTGGTCACTTGCCACTGCTTGACATCACCTTTGGAAAGTGAACAGCTCTGAGTGCAGTTATAGGCTGATACATGTGATTGGAGTTCCTAATTGCTAATATAACTCTCTACAAGGTACAAGTCACCATTTGTATAACCATAATGCTTCAGGCTGGAATAGTTGTCTGGCAAAATTTTAGAAGGTTTAGGAAATAAGGTTTCACTATCTTTGGTGTCTTCCTATAATGCATTGCTAAGAATGAACAGGATTTCTGACTTGACAAATGTAGCATTCATTAAGATGTAAAGGTAAAGGACCCCTTTCTACTACTACTACCCAGATCTCATCAACCACAATCTAAAAGGGGTGTTCCAAAAGTTTAAGATTCTTGTTAGTTGTTAGGGGATGGATGACAGAAAATAAATAAATACAAGAAAACCTCACTTACTTAAAGGGGTTGTCTCACTACATTGATTCATCTTACCTCAGTCCTGTTTCTTGGTTTCATTTTGAATTCAGGGGCGTGTTTACTGGCTTCTACTAGGCTGCAGTAGAAGCCAGGTCTGTAGCTATAGCAACCAGTGCTGGCAGCCTATCGTGAGAGACTGAACAGGTCTGTAGCTATAGCGACCTGAGGAGCTGATGCAGCCCATACAAGAGGGGATATCTAGGAATAGGGTAGGACACTGTTAATGGACATGTATTGTAAAATGACTTGTTTTTGCAAGATCTTTAACATAAAAAGCAGCAATCCTTGTAGTGAGACGACCCCTTTAATAAACGAAGAAAGCCTTACTTTTTAAACCTGTTTGTTCCAGCAGTGCTGTCAGCCCATAATCCTGGTTTATGACGTCACTGTTCATTGTTCATATGACCCTGCAGTTAACCACAGGCCACAGTGAGCATATGCAGTATAGCCAGCAGGAGACCGCTGCGGCTGATGATTGGCTGCTGCGATCATGTGCCCATAATTTACATTGGGTCCTCTTTTATTTAATGTATTTATTAATGATCTGAAGGGGATCGATAGCATGGTTTCTATTTTTGCAGATGACACCAAGCTATGCAGGGTAGTGCAATCTATGGAAGATGCTCATAAATTGCAAGCAGACCTGGACACACTGAGGGCTTGGGCAGTCACTTGGCAAATGGGGTTCAATGTGGATAAATGTAAGGTTCTGCATCTTGGTACTAATAATCTGCAGCATCATATGTCCTAGGGCGAGAAAAACTGGAAGAATCGCTTGTTAAGAAAGATCTGGGAGTTCTTATAGATCATAGACTACAGAAAGAGCATTCAGTGTCAATCAGCTGCCTCTAAGGCAAGTAAGATATTGCTAGTATTAAAGAGGCATGACTCACGCGGGGACAAGGAATGTAATTCTAACCCGCGTGTAACAAAGCATTGGTGCGATCTCACCTCACTTTGAATATGCTTTTCAAGTTCTGGGCCCCAGTTTATAGAAAAAGATGTAATGGATCTCGAGAGAGTGCAAAGACTAGCAACCAAACTTATAAGGGTAACAAGCAATCTTAGTTATTAGGAGAGGATAGAAAATTTAACTTATTTTAGTCTTGAGAAAGACACTATGGGGAGACATGATTAATTTATATAAATAAATAAATGGTCCCCTACAAAAAGTATGGAGGAAAAAACCGATTTCATGTAAAGCCCCCTCAAAAGACAAGGGCTACATTCCCCTTCGGCTGGAGAAAAAAGGATCAATCTACCAAGGAGAGTGCCCGCGGACAATCCCTCTGCGTCCTGCCCCCCTGCGCCCGGGTCACTTACCCGTCCCGCGCTCCGGTGAACGCTGCCTCCTGCCCTGTCCGGCCGCCGCGCGTGTTGCCCCAACTGCTTTCGGCGCGCGCGCGACAGCTCTCTAGATTTAAAGGGCCAGCGTCCCGTAAATGGTCATTGGTCCCGGCGCTGGTTCTATTTAAGGAAATACGGCCCCCAGCAACTTTCCTACCAGTAACTTTGGTGTTTTTACCTGTGTTTTAGAAGTACTGGAGTTCTGGTCTTGATTACCCTTACCATCCGTTTCCGTTGACCATGCCTATTTGCCGCCTGCCCTGACCGTCTGCCCATCCCCGACTACAGCCTCTGGATACGTTTTTTGTACCACACGCTGTACCCCCGGCCCGGCCAACGCAGGCAAGACACGTCAGGGGTAGCGCCTGGTAGCTTCACCCGCCGCAGCAAGTCCATCCCTCTTTTGCCGGCGGTCTCCTGGTGAAAACCGGGGGCTACTTAGACACCGCTCCCTGGCGTGGCTTAACTATCATGCGCTTGCGGTGGTCCATCGAATCCACCTCTGGCAATACAGTAAAGGACTGGCCATGGATTATTCCGCCAGGGTACCTCTGCCCGATCTCCGGGATGTCACGACGGCAAAGTCCGCCCACAGAGCCAACGTATCGACCATAGCGGCCATGAGCAAACCTTGCGACCCGTCTACTCCAACTCGGCTGCCGCCGGCCCGCACCAGCATCCGTTGCTCCGGCATCCAGTGCGCAACCTGCCCGGCTTCTGGAGACGCCGCCTGCATCTACCGCTCCCCTCACGCTACGATGGAGACCCCCCGTGGGTTTCATCAGCCAGTGCTCTCCATTTCACCTTAAGATGATGGGGCATCAATTCCCTACAGAGGTGCCAAGGTGGCCTTCATAATCACCTCTTGTCTGGAGATTTGCCTGGCTTGGGCTACCCCACTATGGGATCGAGGGATCCTCTGACAGCTGACCTCCAAACCTTCCTCCGGGGGTTCCGCACGGTCTTTTGAGAACCAGCCGTACCTCTTTCGGCCGCCGCAAGCACCTGCTCCGGCTGCGTCCAGGAGACACAACTGTCGTTCAGTATTCTGTGCGTTTCGCACTCGGTCGGCTTCAGAGCTGGACTGGGAATACCGAAAGCTTTGGTGGCGACATTCTGGCATTGTCTGCGTCAGACGAATTAAGGAGACTCAGCCGCTCGTGATCAAACCAGCAGCTTTGATGACCTAATTCACTTAGCCCCCAGTCGATATCGATTTCGCCGAAAGACAACAAGGAGCTCCGCCTTAATGGGGAGTTCGTGTCCGTCCAGCCGTTTGCCCCGAGCTTGGCTCCCCCCATGTTCCAAGTCGCACCTCTTCCGTTCTGCCGTGGTCGCCGAGGATAGAACCATGCAGGTTGAGAAGAGCCCACCTGTCCCAGGAGGAACGTTCACCTACGTCGCCCAGAAAGCCTGTGTTTCTACTGTGCGGTTTTCAGGCCATATTTATTTGGGGACTGTCCCGCCGGTGCGCCCGGGAAAACTTCCACACCTAGGGCTCATAGGAAGGCAACCCTAGGTGTCAGAGCGGCCACTCCCCCGTCGTGACCATGCCCGTTATGTGTTTTGTGTTTTCACTGGACAGCGCCCTTTCAGGCGCTCAGCCTTTATTGATTCAGTTCGGCAAGGAAACTTCATAAGCCACGTACTTGTGACCAGTTTCGTCTCCCAGTGATTCGTTGCAGAAACCATAGTTTGCGTCTCGTCGGTATGGCCGAATGCCTTAAGGATTGCTATCCGCATCCGTATCTGCTTCTGCTCCCCTCGGACCTTGCAGATTGGGTGCTCTTCACAAGGAACTTTGCAACTCTCATCCTCCTCGATCCTCCTCCGAAATCCTTCCCTTGGCCTTCCCATGGTTTGCAAGACCATACCCCATTACCTTGGATTGGAGTGAAGTCATGTGTTGGGGTTCCGCGTGATCTCTCATGTATGCCCTGTCGAAAGCCACAACCTCTCTCTCAGGTCGCATTTCCCTGAAATCTTACCCAGTCTCCACCAGGGCCTACTAAACGCCATAGCTGGGACTTTGCAGACTTCTATATCGGAAAGGCAGGCCGAAACGCTTCCTCCACACCGTCCTTATATTTGTCCCCATTGATCTGTAACCTGGCTGTAACCCTCCCCTGGTCGAATTCTCTATCCCCTCTCTGTCCAGGAGACTAAGGCCAATTCTGGAGTACATCATGGGTAACCGTCGTAAAGGTTCATTTCGTAAGTCCTCGTCTCCGTCAGGAGCCGGCTTTTTTCTTTCGGAGAAAAAGACGGGTCCTCTCCGGCCCTGCATCGACTAACGGGGCTTAAAATAAAATTTACGATAAAAAACCGCTACCCCTCTGCCCTTGATCTCTGAACTCTTCGACCACGCTGCGAGGCACGAAAAACTTTTCCAAGCTGATCTACGCGGTGCTTATAAAAACTTAATCCGCATTCGAGAAGGCAATGAGTGGAATACGGGCTTTTAAGTATGCGGGGTGGCCATTTCGAGTACTTACTTATGCCAGTTCGGTCCTCTGGAACGCCCCTGCCAGTATTTCAGAAACTTTGTCAATGATATCATCAGGACCAACTCTAACTCTACGTCTTGTGTGATTGTTTACCTTGGACGATATTCTAATTTTTTATTTTTTTGTTTTTTTTTTTTTTTTTGTTTTTTTTTTTTTCTCCTGATCTTGAGACCCATCGCCACCTCACGTCCTCCAGGTTCCTCCGCGACTTCCGAACCCATGCAGCATTTTGCCAAGGCCGAAAAGTGCCTCTTTGAACGTACCAGCTTACCCTTCTTAGGTACAATCGTTTCTGATAAGGGGTCCTCCGGAAAAGGGGGATCCTTTCTAAAACTTTCCGCATATTGACAGGGTCCACACAACCGTTGGCCTTCGGGCCATTCAGTGCATGTTTGGTTTGCCAACTATATAGACAATTTATCACAACACTTCTCTACCCTTGTGCTCCCTTGGTGGCCCTAACCAAAAAAAAACCCGCCAATCCCAAAATCCTGGCTCCCAGAAGCTCAAGGACCGCCTTCAACCGGCTCAAAGCGGCTTGCGTCGGCTCCGGTCCCTGTACGTCCAGAACCCTAACCGGCCCCTTTTTTTTTTTTTTTTTCCACAAGATATGTTTTTTATTGAAGAAAAAGTTGAGCAGTATTTAACAATAGCGTTTGACATGGTATTACATTGTACGATTCATAAATTCAATGTACAATGTGCCGGAGAACAAATAGCATAAGACATCAGTGGAGAACCAAAATTAACATAAGCAAAACTCTACATGAGCCAAGTTACAGTAATAGTAATCTTCTAAGTACAGTCCACTATAAACATTAACTGGGGGTGCCTGGCTTTCAATAATGTTTGTCCGTCGATGAACAACCATAAATGCCAAGGGTGGTCCCCCGCCGACGAGATTCGCAGAAAGTGACTCCCTATATAGGAAGACGGGGTAGTACCGTGGTTACCCTCTTTTTTTTTTTTTTTTTATTATTAAAATTGTCCCTTTCCCCCCCTCTGTTTTTCCCCTCAAGGAGTTGCTAACCAGGTGGATCCAGGTCCTGTGTGGTCACTTGGGTCTATAATAAGTTGGATTCTGTCCAAATGACCAACTCCTCCTAACTGAGGCTAACCTTATGAGGGGGAACTAGTAGACTGGTTTCCTGCGTGGAATTTTGTGTGTGTGTTGAGAGGTGGTTGTTTACCCTTAGACAGGACCTCTGTCGATGGAGGGTGTACACCTAACCGCCCATTTATTCTGAAGAGGATGCATCTTCTGTGGGTGTCGGCGCTGTCCTACCTGCAAGAGATCCCCCTCTGTAAACTGCAATACTTGCGGTTTTTTTTCTACCAAAACATTCTCTCCTGTGACAAGAATTATACCATTGGTGATCGCGAGTTACTGCCATAAAGCTGGCTCAAGAAAAATGGCGTCACCTGCCTTCGAGGGGTCACGCCAACCTATTGACATTTTCACGACAACAAGAAAAAAAAAAAAAAAAAAAAAACCCCCCTTCCCCCCTTTTATATCTTCAGTCGGCTCAATGCCTGAAATACCCCCGGCAAGCCAGATGGTTCACTCTTCTTTGCCCCTGTTTTGTTGACTTCCGTCCGTCTACATTTTCGGCCGGCCTAAGAAAACGTCAGAGCTGACGGCTCCTAAATCTCGTTCGTCCAGATACGGTTGGATCCCTTGAGCCTCCTCCCCAGCTACATTGTTCCCATGCCAGAGATGACTCTCACGGCTGCCCCCGTGGATCTCCACAACCAAAACCTCCCGTGGAAGACTTAGTTCGTCCTCCTTGCCGGCCTTGAAATCCTGAAGTGGGGAACACTCCTTCTCATACAGCTGGGCATCCAGAGTCCATAAAGTCCGCTACACTGGTCTCGCCGTTATACAGGTGGCCTAATTCGCCAAGATGTCAGGGACTTTGGTTCAAGCCTGCACCTCCTGTGCTCATAATAAGCCCTCTTCTCAAAAACGTCCGCGGCCTTCCTGCCATCCTCTCCCTGTGGCCGTAAAAACCCTGGACCCATGTAGCCATGGACTTCGTTACAGATCTCGCCGCCCTCATGCTGGAAAAACGGTCCATCTGGGTAGTGACGAGCCATTTCTCCAAGATGGCTCCACTTTATCCCGCAGCCTGGGTTTACGCGCTGCACCCCAGCTGGCCCAACTTGTTTTTCGAGTCATGTTTTTTGTTTTGTCACGGTCTCCCTTTACACATTGTGTCGGATAGTGCAGAACAGTACATCGCTAAATTATGGCGGGGTCTGTGTGGTTAAAAGCAGGTTCAGCTAGAAAGTTCATCTGAAGGGTTAAACAGGTGCTAGGTACCTACCTGAGGCATTTTGTGTCCGCTCGTCAAGATAACTGGTCTGACCTTTTCCCCTGGGCAGAGTTTTCTTATAACTCTTTAGATTCCGAGTCCGCTGGGGCCTCCCCCTTTTTTGTCGTTTTTGGGTTACATCCCCGCCCGCCTCTCCCTCTAGCTACCTTGTGTCATGTCCCGGCCGTTGATGCCCAAGTAAGGGACATCAAGGCTCTCTGGCAGCTCACACGACAGGCCCTGCTACGGGCTTCTGCTCGCACCAAAGTCCAGGCTGACAGGTACCATAGGCCCCCGCCCCTATTTGAACCAGGTGATAGGGTTTGGTTGTCCACCAAATACATCCGCTTCAAGGTGCCCAGTTACAAGTTATACATGAATAAACTTTGAGATTCTCGGTTCACATATTTTGATCAAAAGATGTTTAAGCTGCCCACGACTTTCAACGTGATCTCAAATAGGGCAGTCCTATGCTATCTTTTACCTCTCAATAGAGCCCATCAGGCCTCTCACTGGTCAACAGACCTCCTTTATCCAGAGAGAAAAAAAAAAAAACACCCTACCTGCAGGCTGCACTTTTATGACTGCCTGTAGAGTGGACGGGTGCAGAAACCCAAAATGGAGGCACCCTTTCCCTTTCCCCATATAGGTTAAAATAAATATACACCAAATATAACGTATGGTTCTCCACAAAAAACATTTCTGAAAAACGTATGCAAACCTGGTGCCACTGGCAGGCTGCGGCACACATATAATATTATATATATGTACACACGCACACCACTGCCAGCGGCACACTATTTGCAAAAAGGGCAATACATTACGTGGAAATCCCTAAAGAAACATTTAGGGCTATCTATCATACATGAAAAAACTTTGAGATTCTGGGGTTCACATATTTTGATCAAAAGATGTTTAAGCTGCCCACGACTTTCAACGTGATCTCAAATAGGGCAGTCCTATGCTATCTTTTATCTTTTAATAGAGCCACATCGGGCCTCTCACGGTCAACAGACCTCCTTTATCCAGAGGAAAAAAAAAAAAACACCCTACCTGCAGGCTGCCTTCTTATGACTGCCTGTGAAGTGGGCGGTGCAAAAACCCAAAATGGAAGCACCCTTTCCTCCCCATATAGGTTAAAATCAATATACACCAAATATAACGTATGTTCTGCACAAGAAACATTTCTAAAAAAAACGTATGCAAACCTGGGTGCCACTGGCAGGGCTGCGGCACACATATATAT
Source organism: Phyllomedusa bahiana (assembly GCA_025379985.1). NCBI lineage: Eukaryota > Metazoa > Chordata > Amphibia > Anura > Hylidae > Phyllomedusa > Phyllomedusa bahiana. Next base: position 54,448 of record JAODAL010023430.1, on the reverse strand, counting down.
ATATATATATGTACACACGCACACCACTGCCAGTGCCACACTACTGCAAAAAGGGCAATACATTACGTGGAAATCCCTAAAGAAACATTTATGCTATCTATCATACATGAAAAAACTTTGAGATTCTCGATTCACATATTTTGATCAAAAGATGTTTAAGCTGCCCACGACTTTCAACGTGATCTCAAATAGGGCAGTCCTATGCTATCTTTTACCTCTCAATAGAGCCACATCAGGCCTCTCACTGGGTCAACAGACCTCCTTTATCCAGAGAGAAAAAAATAAAAAACACCCTACCTGCAGGCTGCACTTCTTATGACTGCCTGTGAGAGTGGGCGGGTGCAGAAACCCAAAATGGAGGCACCCTTTCCTCCCCATATAGGTTAAAATCAATATACACCAAATATAACGTATGGTTCTGCACAAAACACGTATGGTTCTCACAGGCAGTCATAAGAAGTGCAGCCTGCAGGTAGGGTGTTTTTTATTTTTTTCTCTCTGGATAAAGGAGGTCTGTTGACCCAGTGAGAGGCCTGATGTGGCTCTATTGAGAGGTAAAAGATAGCATAGGACTGCCCTATTTGAGATCACGTTGAATGTCGTGGGCAGCTTAAACATCTTTTGATCAAAATATGTGAACCGAGAATCTCAATGTTTTTTCATGTATGATAGATAGCATAAATGCTTCTTTAGGGATTTCCACGTAATGTATTGCCCCAGTTACAAGTTAGGGCCCAAATACGTGGGTCCTTTTGTGGTACTTCGGCGACTAAACCCAGTATCTTACAAGCTTCGCTTGCCTCCTACCCTGCGTATCCCGAACGCCTTCCATGTCTCTCTCCTCAAGCCGGTGTTGCTGAATTGCTTCTCCCAGGGGTCTGTCTTGCCTTCTCCTGTGGCCAACTCTGATAACATCTTTGAGGTCAAGGAGGTGCTTGCGGAGAAGACAGTGAGGGGGAAGCGGTTCTTTCTCATTGACTGGAAGGGGTTCGGGCCGGAAGAGCGTTCCTGGGAACCTGAGGCCAATCTGTCTCCTGTCCTCCTCTCTAGGTTCCAAAAAAAGAGGGGGAGACCTAAGGGGGGGGGGGTTTCCTGTCACGGGGATCGCGGGCGCCGCTGCTCCCTGCGATCGCCCCTCTGCCTGCTAGGGGTCCGGCGCGGGTGCTGCGGCTGCCCGTGACCATCCCTCTGCGGTCCTGGCTCCTGTGCCGGGTCACTTACCTGTTCGCACTCCGGTGAACGCTGCTCCTGCCTGTCCCGGCCACCACGCGCGTGCCCACTGCTTAAGGCGCGTGCGACAGCTTCTCTAGATTTAAAGGGCCAGCGTCCCGATAATTGGTCATTATCGGGCGCTAGTTCTATTTAAGGAATATGCCCCCAGCACTTCCTGCCAGTCCGTTGGTGTGTTTTACGTGTGTTTAGAGAGTATTGGATTTCTGTCTTGATTACCCGTGTACCAGTCCCCTTCCATTTCCTGACCTTGCCTGTTTGCCGCCTGCCCTGACCGTCTGCCCGTCTCTGACCACGAACCTCCCTTAGGTCCCTCCCTCTTTTTTCAGAACCTAGAGAGGAGGTCAGGAGACAGGTTGGCCTCAGGTTCCCACGAACGCTCCTCCGGCCCGAACCCCTTCCAGTCAATAAGAAAGAACCGCTTCCCCCTCACTATATTCTCCGCCAGCACCTCCTTGATCTCAAAGATGTTATCAGAGTCGGCTACGGGAGAAGGTGACAGATCCACGGGAGAAGCGATTCAGCACCACCGGCTTGAGGAGCGAGACATGGAAGGCGTTCGGGATATGCAGGGTAGGAGGCAAGCGGAGCTTGTAAGACACTGGATTCAGTCGCCGAAGCACCACAAACGGACCCATGTATTGTAGCTGGGCACCTTGAAGCGGATGTACCTGGTGGACAACCAAACCCTATCGCTTGGCTCAAATAGGGGCGGGGGCCTACGATACCTGTCAGCATGAAGTTTGGCGCGAGCAGAAGCCCGTAGCAGGGCCTGTCGTGTGAGCTGCCAGAGAGCCTTGATGTCCTTCACTTGGGCATCCACGGCAGGGACAAGACACGAGGTAGCTAGCGGGAGAGGTGGGCGGGGATGTAACCCAAAGACGACAAAAAAGGGGGAGGCCCCAGCGGATTCCGAATCTAAAGAGTTATAGGAAAACTCTGCTCAGGGGAGGAGATCGGACCAATTATCATGACGAGCGGACAGAAAATGCCGCAAGTAGGTACCCAACACCTGGTTAACCCTCTCTACCTGCCCGTTAGTCTGAGGGTGGTATGCAGATGAGAAGTCTAGCTGAACCTGCAATTGACCACACAGAGCCCGCCAAAATTTAGCAATAAACTGGACTCCCGTATCAGAGACAATATGCAAAGGGAGACCGTGCAAACGGAAAACATGACTGAAAAAATGTTGGGCCAGCTGGGGGGCAGAGGGTAACCCAGGCAGAGGGATAAAGTGAGCCATCCTGGAGAAACGATTGGTCACCACCCAGATGACCGTGTTTCCAGATGAGGGCGGGAGATCTGTAACGAAGTCCATGGCTACATGGGTCCAGAGTTTTTCTGGCACAGGGAGAGGCTGAAGAAGGCCCGCGGGTTTGAGACAAGGGACCTTATTACGGGCACAGGAGGTGCAGGACAGAACAAAGTCCCTGACATCTTGAGCGAGGGTGGGCCACCAGTAATAACGGGAGACCAGTTGTAGAGATCTATGGATTCCTGGATGCCCAGCTGTACGAGAAGAATGTCCCCACTTCAGGATTCTAGGCTGCAAGGCAAGAAGCGCATACGTCTTCCCGGGAGGTAAGTGTTGAAGATCCATGGGGGCAGCTGTGACAAGTTGTTCTGGGGGGACTATGTGCTGTGGAGGAGACTCCAGACCCACCGTATCTGAAGAGCGGGATAGAGCGTCAGCTTTGACGTTTTTCCCGGTTGGCCGAAATGTAGAAAGAAGTCAAAACAGGCAAAAAAGATATGACTGAAGATATAGGAGGTTCTGGTCAGTGAAGATGTTAATACGGTGGCGAGCCCCCTCCAGCAGGTGACGCCATTCTTATAGAGCCAACTTTATGGCCAGTCATTCGCGAGCACCAAGGGGATATTTCTTCTCGGCAGGAGAGAAAGTTTTGGAGAAAAAGCCACAAGTATGTAGTTTTCCTGAGGAGGATCTCTGCAGGAGGACAGCACCGGCACCCACAGAAGACGCGTCCACTTCCAGAATAAACGGGCGGTTAGGGTCCGGGCGAGACAGGACAGGAGCAGACGAGAATGCCGATTTGAGACGGTTGAAGGCTTCTTGAGCTTCTGGGAGCCAAGATTTGGGATTGGCGTTTTTCTTCGTTAAAGCCACCAAGGGAGCCACAAGCGTAGAGAAGTGTGGGATAAATTGTCTATAATAATTGGCGAATCCCAAAAAACGTTGAATGGCCCGAAGGCCCACCGGTTGTGGCCACTGTAAAACTGCGGAGAGTTTAGAAGGATCCATCCGGAGACCCTTGTCAGAGACGATGTACCCTAAGAAGGGTAAGCTGGTACGCTCAAAGAGACACTTCTCCGGTTTGGCAAAAACCTGATGGGTGCGGAGTCGCCTGAGGACCTGGCGGACGTGGTGGCGAATAGTCTCGAGATCAGGAGAAAAAATTAGAATATCGTCCAAGTAAACAATAACACAGACGTAGAGTAGGTCCCGGAAGATCTCGTTGACAAAGTTCTGAAACACAGCAGGAGCGTTGCAGAGACCGAATGGCATAACGAGATACTCGAAGTGGCCATCCCGCGTATTAAACGCCGTTTTCCACTCATCGCCTTCTCGAATGCGAATCAGGTTATAAGCACCCCGTAGATCCAGCTTGGAAAAGATTCTTGCGCCACGCAGGCGGTCGAAAAGTTCTGATATCAAGGGCAGAGGGTAGCGGTTCTTAAGCGTAATTTTATTTCAGCCCCGATAGTCGATGCAGGGCCGGAGGGACCCATCTTTTTTCTCCACGAAAAAGAAGCCGGCTCCTGCTGGAGAAGAGGACTTACGAATGAAGCCTTTACGGAGGTTCTCAATGATGTACTCAGACGTAGCCTTAGTCTCCGGATGGAGAGGGGATACGACCGCCCCGGGGAGGAGTACAGCCAGGTTGTAGATCTATGGGACAATCATAAAGCCGTTGTGGAGGAAGAGTCTCGGCCTGTCTTTCCGAAAAGACGTCAGCAAAGTCCCAGTATGGCGTAGGTAGGCCTGGTGAAGGCTTGGCAGATCTCAGGGAGGCGACCTGAGGAGCAGGTTGCGGCTTCGACAGGCAACGCGAGAGACACGCGGAACCCCAACGCATGACTTCACCTGTGCTCCAGTCCGTCGGGGTATGGTCCTGCAACCATGGGAGGCCCAGAAGGATTTCCGACGAGGATCGAGGTAGGACGAGAAGTTACAACGTCTCCTTGTGAAGAGCCCCAATCTGTAAGGTGAGGGGAGCAGTGTGGAAGCGGATAGCGTCCTTAAGGCATTCACCACTGACCGACGAGACGAACATAGGCTTCTGCAACCGAATCACTGGGAGACGAAACCTGGTCACAAGTTCGTGGCTTATGAAATTTCCTGCAGATCCTGAATCAATAAAGGCGGTGGCCTGAAAGGTGCTGTCCGGTGAAACACCAACACATACGGGCATGGTCAGACGGGGAGAGGCCGCTCTGACACCTAGGGTTGCCTCTCCTACGAGCCCTAGGTGCGGAAGTTTCCCGGGCGCACCGGACAGTCCCCAATAAAATGGCCAGAACCGCCACAATAGAAACACAGCTGCTTCTGGCGACGCTGTGAACGTTCCTCCTGGGACAGGTGGGCTCTCTCAACCTGCATAGGTTCTTCCTCGGAAACCATCGGAGGAGGGAGAGGTGGCCGCTGGAACGTGGGAGCCAAGCGGGGTAAACGGCGTGGACGGACGACCTCCCGTTGAAGGCGGAGCTCTTGTTGCCTTTCGGCGAACCGAATATCGACTCGGGTGGCTAAGTGGATTAAGTCATCCAAAGCAGCTGGTAGATCCCGAGCGGCGAGCTCATCCTTGATTCGTCCCGAGAGACCTTGCCAGAACGTCGCCACCAAAGCTTCGTTATTCCAGTCCAGCTCCGAAGCGAGAGTGCGAAACTGCACAGAATACTGACCGACTGTGGTGTCGCCCTGACGAAGCCGGAGCAGTGCTGCGGCGGCCGAAGAAGTAAGGCCTGGCTCCTCAAAGACCATGCGGAACCCCCGGAAGAAGGTTTGGAAGTCAGCTTTAAGAGGATCCACTCGATCCCAGAGTGGCGTGGCCCAAGCCAAGGCTTCTCCAGACAAGAGGCTGATTATGAAGGCCACCTTGGCACGCTCTGTAGGGAATTGATGCCCCATCATCTCGAGGTGGATGGAGCACTGGCTGATGAACCCACGGCATTTCTTGGGGTCTCCATCGTAGCGTGAGGGGAGCGTCAGATGTAGAGAGGGTCCCGAAGCCGGAGCAGGTAGAGCAATCGATGCCGGAGCAATGGATGCAGGTGTGGCGGCGGCAGCCGGTGGAGGTAGACGGGCCGCAAGGTTCTGCATCATGGCCGTTAGATGGTCAATACGTGGGCTCTGCTGGGCAAGTGCCGTCGTGACATCCCGGAGGTCGGGCAGAGGTACCCTGGCGGAATCCATGGCCAGTTCGTACTGTAATGCAGGGGTGGATTCGCTGGACCACCACAAACGATGATAGTTAAGCCACGCCAGGGAGCAGAGTCTAAGTAGCCCCCGGTTTTCACCAGAGCCCGCCGCAAAGTGGGATGGACTTGCTGCGGCGTGAGGCTACCAGGTCGCTACCCCTGACGTGACTTGCTTGCGATGGCGGCCGGGGGTACAGCGTGGTACAAAATCGTAATCTATAGGCGTAGTCAGGAACAGGCAGAAGGTCAGGGCAGGCGGCAGAGGTTCGTGGTCAGAGACAGGCAGATGGTCAGGACAGGAGGCAAACAGGCAAGGTCAGGAAACGTAAGCAAGCGGACTGGTACACGGGTAATCAATATGGACTCCAACACTCTCTAAGGTTACTGAACACACACCAACGAACTGGCAGAGAGTGCTGGGGGCGTGTTCCTTAAATAGAACCAGCGCCCGGCAAAAGACCAATTACCGGGATGCTGGCCCTTTAAATCCCGAGAAGCTGTTGCGCGCGCGCCCTAAGCTGCGGGCACACACGCGGCGGCCGGGACAGGCAGGCGCAGCGTTCACAGGATCGTGGACGAGTAAGTGAGCCAGCGCCGGGACCCGGGCAGCAGGGGGATGGTTGCGGCGCCCGCGACCCCTGTGACAATTTATTTTATGGGGCACAGTGTCTACTTCAATTTCAGGGGGCACAGGGTATAATCTTGTTCATTTCAGGAGGTACTGTATGTAATACAACTAATTTTAAGGGATACATTGTTTAATGCAAATAATTTCAGGGGTGCAATGTGTAATATAATTAATTTCAGAGGTTACTTAACGCAATATAGCTGAAATATAATTCCAGTGAGGACAATGTAATATAATGAATTTCAGGGGGTGCCTAATTGAATTATTTCAGGGGGTAAATAATGCAATATAGTTTATTTCAGGAGTACGGTATGTAATAGAATTTATTTCAGGGATACAGTGTGAAACAATTAATTTCAGGAACACAGTTTATAGTATATTTCAAGCTGAAGTTTTGCACTATGTCCCATTAGAGTCTTTAGCTATGCCTCTGTATTGTGCAATGATATTAGCACGCTTTACTACACAATTTTGGTGGTCTCACGTTGGTGGGACCCAACTAGTAGTGCTGTGCATGGAAGGTTTCCTTTTGGGGGCTTGCGGTACCTAAATACTTATTTCCATTCACTAGGAATTGTTCATGTTGAAGAAGTATTACATTTTTTAAAGATTACATTTTAAAAGGAAATTTCTATATCTGTGACCTCTTGTATCTGAGCCGCAGACCTTCATCACCTTCTCATGCACAACTTTCAGCCTCCGACAATAGCCGCTAAGTAGGTCATTTTTAAAGGCAGATAAAAGAGTTTTTCTCTGAGAATCCATTTCATGCACAATGTGGCGTCTGCTATTTTTATACACGTCTAGGCTGAGAGGATTCATCAGGAATTCGTCTCCACCAGCGTCCTGCCCTCTGTTCTTATTTCTTGCAGTAGTCAAAGAATTTGTGATTGCCTACAGTCTTCACCACTTGATAACCAGGTGCTGGCAGAAATTCACAGTGAGAACTTGGATCAAGCTGCTGCCTTGAGTCTTTCCGGGCTCCTCTGGAGACCAAGAAACGTGTAATTCTCTGCCTCTTGTCGACAGTTGAGACACTTTGATCTTAGATGGCGTGCGGCATGTCATGGTGGGTTGTCTAATGTGACAAAGCTGAAATCACACACTTGTGCCTCGGAAAATAGAAACGCTCCTCAGAGCTGCTATTAGGCTATTGCTGTCACACTAGGTTAGATAAGAAAATCCCGAGCAGTGTGGAGTTATTCCAATAATACAATAACCCGAGGCCTGGAGCAAATATTAGACAGAGAAGCTTTGGAGTAAAAGGCGATGAATTATCAAGAGCTTACGGAACAAGTAAACCCTGTTATTAACACTGTGTCTAGCAAACCATGTGGAAAGCTTCTCTAAATAGTCTTGACAAAACCTCCTTACTTATACGTGACTATGCTTGCAAAGCATGCTGAAGGTGCTAACCTTGTCCTGGTAGTCAACATCTATGAAATCTGAGCAGTAGGTTTGAAGCCTTCTCTCTTGGAAACAATTTTAGATTTTCTCCAGTTTAGAAAGTCTTGCACATGATTCAAAAATCATGGCTAATTTCTGAGAAAAACAACTCTCTGTCCATATCCAGGTTCATTTATTGGGCACACTAGGCAGTTGCCCAGGGGCCCCAAGTGGTAGAATATGTGTCCTGGGAATCCAGAGCACAAACCCTGGATCCCTGGGTAACTTTATTTGTTTTTTCTTAGGACGTTCATGTTCTGCCCGAAAAACGGCAGTGTAAATAAACGTCCAGCAGAAAATCCCTGCAGTGGGGACTGTTGCACAGATTTAATAATTTAAATCAATGTAAAAGGTTGACAGTCGGTTTACAGATGGTTTCCAAATCCAAGACTGAAAACCTTGCCCCGGGGACAAGCCATAAGGGTACATCTAGATCAGGGGTGTCAAACTGCGGCCCTCCAGCTGTTGGGAAACTACAACTCCCATCATGCCCACTGTTATAGATTATAGAAATGCATGATGGGAGTTGTAGTTTCCCAACAGCTGGAGGGCCGCAGTTTGACACCCGTGATCTAGATGATGAGTAAAATTTACTCGTGGGATTCTACCTTTGGTATCATTCATCTCCACAGGGTTTTAGACATGGATCTACATTCAAAATGACATACAACTGTCTTGGACATGTTTCACACTACATTTTTAGCCATCCCCATTGACCTCAATTAATAGTACATTTTCCGCATCTAATATGTGTTTTATGAATTACAAGGCCTATTTTGTATTAGGGCCAATGGGAATGATTAGCTTTTGGTTATAGACGAGTATTTCAAGTCGGAATCTGCGTGGCTTTTGAATTGGAATCGTGTGGACAGAACCTTAGAGTGAATGGTGGCAATCCTGCATAGTGTACAACCTGTGGACAGATGTGGCACCGTTTTTGAAGGAAAGCAGCTGGTATTCCTGTACAACGCGTTAGTGCATCCATTTTATACAGCCAAGCTGAACGTATTTTAGATACTTTCACAACATCTAATGGGATAAGATGCAGCTGTTCACTGACACCACTTATTTCTAAATTTATGATTGCACCTCTGGCACTGAAAACCAGAGCTAATGACATCATGAAGGACATAGCAATAGGAGGTCAGCTTTAAGGGTGGGTTATGCCATCACATACCGACCTGATGATGTCAGTAAAAGTATTCTAAGAAACCACTAAGACTTTGCTCAGATTTCCTGATTTAAACCAAACAAAACCAAATGTCAAATGATGCCACTAAATGAGTCATAAGACTTGGAGAGTGTATTGAAAGATAACTCGCATTATTCCTGGGTCAAAATGGGTTTGGTTCATTAAGAAGTCAGATATGGCCAACAATTGATCTAATTACTAGTACTGATAGTGAGAGGGTGGTGTAATAAATATGGGCCAAGATAAGACATAATGTGGGTATTATTTATTAAAACGGTACAGCAGTAAGACTGTCTTTGTTGCCCAAAGCAACCAGAGCTCATAGATACCAATCAGAGCTCATAGCAACCAATCAGAGCTCCCCTTAAATTTCAAATAGTGCTCTGAAAAAATAAAAGGGGAGCTCTGATTGGTTCTTATAGGCAACAAAGAAAGTCTTACACCCAGACAGTTTTAATATTTGTGAACCGAAGATCCCAAGAAGCCTGATTTAGACCCCAAAACTCACCAAGGATCCAGTGCTGCTCCTTCCTCACCTGTCTTCTGTTGAATGGGACGTCACTGCTGCAGCTGCTGATTGGCATGGCTTCTTGGGAAAAGGGAGATGACTACACAACAACATTCTGCATCAAAATTGTACTAGAACTGTGCCAAAAGTCTGGCACAAAATTTTGGTATAAAGTAAGCCAGATAAAAGTTGTTCTTAAGACAGACAAGTGTAAAGATGCTCTACTTTTATAAAAAAAAAAAAATTGTCATAAAAATATTTCTTATATTTTTGAGAACCCAGATAAACATATTTAAAATTATGACTTACCATTATACAAGCACTGTTTGCAGGCTTGGATTGGCCCACAGGGGAAACCCCTGGTGGACCACTGGGAATTGAACAGGCCTGGGGCTGCTTTTTAGGGAAAAGGGCAGAAAAAGAAAGGCAGAAAGCAAGCGGTAGTACAAGAGTCAGGTGCAGTCATGTATAAGAATGAACTCTGCTGGTGGTCCCCAAGAATTGACTCCGCTGGTGGTCCCCAGGAATTGACTCCGCTGGTGGGCCCCAAAAATCAACTCCTCTGGTGGGCCTCAAGAATCAACTCCACTGGTGGGCCCCAAGACTCAACCCCACTGCTGGGCCCCAAGACTCAACCCCACTGCTGGGCCCCAGGAATACACTCCACTGTTGACCCCAAGAATCAACTCCACTTGTGGGCCCCAAGAATCAACTCCAACAGTGGGCACCAAGAATCAACTCCGCTGGTGGGCCCCAAGACTCAACACCACTGCTGGGCCCCAGGAATAAACTCCACTGTTGACCCCAAGAATCAACTCCACTGGTGGACCCCAAGAATCAGCTCCACTGGTGGGCCCCAAGAATCAGCTCCACTGGTGGGCCCCAAGAATCAGCTCCACTGGTGGGCCTCCAAGAAACAGCTCCACTGGTGGCCCCAAGAAAGAGCTCCACTTGTGTGCCCTAGACACCCCAGTCTGACACTGACTGTTGAGAACCATATACTTATAAGTATAAAGAAGATCTTATGTCCAGATGGAAGATGATTGAGTCATAAGTCTTGGGATATGATTGTGTGTGATCTCTTACTTATTTGCTCTATAACTGTAGAATACTACCCTATAAAATTGAGATCAATGGGAGGTATAGAGATCTTGAAGAAAACAGTTCTCAACATCAATTGTGGAGCTTGAAGAAACTAGCAACCTGTGTAATGCTTTCCCAGCTGTAAACCTACATCCATAGATTGGGTCTCGTAATGATAGGTGATTTGTATACAGAGGCCATTTCTGCTCTTCTGATCAGCTGAAGACAACATAAGGCTATATGAACACGGCAGAGGACAAAATACTCTAATCAGAATCCTCTCACCAGTAGTTTACACTTAGTTTTCGTTTTTTGTCCTGGTTTATTGCTGTCTGTTTATGGATTTTGGCCGTCCCATTCAGTTGAACAGCACTGTAATCTTCCGTTTCAAGTGAAATATGTCGGACTATAGAACGTTAAGTTTTTTTTTTACCTGGTTTTTGGATTTGAAATGTAACCTAAGAAAAACCGGGCTGTGTAGACTACAGTTCGGATTTTTATTGAAGTCTATGGGGATGATTTACAGTCACATTTTTGCGGATTCTAGATATTGAATCCGCTTAAAAATCCAACAGTAAATCACTGTCATGTAGACGTAGCCTAAGTCATTTTTTTCAGTTCAAGCACATTTGCAGAGTAGGTGGTAGAGACATCAGGGCAATGTTACCTTTTCCCCATAATCTGGCTTTGCTTATGACTGAAAGGGAGGTGCACTCTTCTCAGTAGTAGATATTAAAGGGGATGTATCGCTTCCTTAGTTCGGCTGATTCACACTGCTTTCAGCTTCTCAACTCTGGAAATGCAGAGGGCTCCTAGTGGGTATCCCACCCCCCCCCCTTCACTGTTCATGCTGGCTCCCGAGATTCCCCCATCCCCACCTCTCTGAGTCCACAGGTCACTGTGTCTTTCCCTATGAGTCTTATTTTGTAAGAGCTGTATACATACCACAGGCTGCATTCAATCTAGACTGAGCACTGATCTCCTCTCACAGCTGGAGATGCTCTATGAACGGCACAGATCTCGCTTCTATGCAGGAGAGTTAGGCACCGGAACAAAACTGTTATGTTTTCTCATTGTAGAATCTGTTGCAGTCTGTTTCTGCTTGGTGTGGAGAGAAGAAAATGCTACGGCCCCTAACTCGAGTCAGCAGGGATCGACACAAATTGTGCTATTTCTGATTGTGTAAGCCCTTCAGTGTAATTCTGTTTCTTCTGCCTGTATAAAGTGAAAATGTGACGGTCCCTTACTCTGTGTGAGAGGACACAGCTCCATGAATTCGACCGGGGGCTGTACAGATGTAAATGAGCTGCCAGTGAAGCTGGTGAAATGCAAGGAGGAGGGATCTGGAGGGATTCGACCAGGACTGGATATCAGTGTAAACAAAAACACAAGATAAGGAATACTGTGAATACAAGGCAGCTTTGCTAATGACAATGTTGCTTGTTTTCACTGTCCCCTTATTGTGAAGACCATTTAATGAAATTATAAAACCCCTTTAACAATGAATTCACACACATCAGATTTGTTGCAGAACTTTCTGTGATGTAAAAATCAATTTTATACAAAAGTGATTGTTTTTGCATCAGATCTATAGATTTCTGCAAATCCCATTCAGTTGAATAGGACAGCCACTTCTGCAATATGTCTGCACCATATGAGCTCAGCCTTTTACTTTATGAAGATCTATTGAAGTATAGGAAACTAGAGTATTTCAGGAAAATATATATGAGTAATAATAACATCACATCTTCTAGTTTAGCTTTCACATCCTTTAAACCTTTAAAGGGGTTGTCTCACTACATTGATTCATCTTACCTGTTTTTTTGGTTTAATTTTGAATTAAAGGGAGTGTTCAATGTCTTCTACTGGGCTGCAGTAGCAGCCAGGTCTGTAGCTATAGCAACCAGTGTTGGCAGCCTATCAAGAGAGATCAAACAGGTCTGTAGCTATAGCGACCTGAGGAGCTGATGCAGCCCATACAAGAAGGGATATCTAGGAATAAGTAGGACACTGTTAATGGACACATATTGCAGAGTGACTTGTTGTTGCAAGATCTTTAACATAAAAAGCAATCCTTGTAGTGAGACAAGCCCTTTAAGGTTGCAGCTATTTTAAAAAATTGGTTTTTGCTTTTACCTCCCCGTCTTCCAAGAGCCATAACTTTTTTTATTTTTCCATCTATAAAAACATATAAAGGATTGTTTTTTGCGGGACAAGATGCCACTTTCAATTTTGCCATTGAGTATAACATATAACGTACTGGGAAGCCCAATTAAAACTCCGTGTGGGGGGGACACATGACAGAAACTCGAATGTGCCACTTTCCGCTCTGGTTGAACTTTTTCAATCATACTTACTATGTTGATATCATAGCTTCTGGGAAATCTAGCAGAAAATTTTATGTAAAGAAAGTCATTCATGTGAACCCTCAGTTTCATAATGTATGTACAATATTATTGTCATGACGTGATTATACACACAATATTTTAAGTGGCAGTAAATCCATTTGGTACCGATAAGCATTGGAGTCAAAGACTGTGTATATGTAACTACTAGTTAACATATTGTCAAATACCCCATATGTACCAAATGGAAGTGTCCCAGCAAGCTTTCTATAGCATATATACATTTTTTTCTGGGTTGTTGATCAAAGTAATTCAAAGTGTTCCACCAGAAATGTTATGGTGCGCAATATGGTCACTAAAAGCCCAAAATGTCCTTTGAGGGTGTAACTAAGCTAGTCCCTTCCTCCTCTTTAGCATGGAATTTCAACTCTGGAAGGTGAATAGGGTGTCTAGGTAGGGCTGTAAGAACTGTGTCACTGCCCGAGTTGCTAAACAGACTGATGTAGAGGTGCACCACAGAGCTCCAAATCCAAGAAGGCGCCCTCTCCCTGTGCCGGTGTTGTCGCCTCTTCCAATACGTTGGCTGCATTATTTCGGGAAAGTGGACAGCTGGTCCTTCTGCATCTGGACTTTATCCAGGGTATCATGGGCCACATAAAATGATGTGGAAGGCCAACTTCAGTCCATGGGCTTTGAGTTTGACACATGTGCCTTAAAAGTAATATGAAGAATTAAAAACACATGGCTTTTGATGTCTGAAAAATGGTGGCCATTATCTATGATCAGGTCTAATTTTGAAGATTAGGTCTATTGAAGTAAATCTGTGGACTGGTGAGGAGCTGATATTGGAAGAGAGCAACCATGTATTTAAGACATGTACTCTATTAATGAAGATGGAGCCGAGCATCATGGCACACAACATAAATGTGCATATTTCTTTCTCTCCATTCAACAGGAAATGTGAGTAATTTGCAAATGATGCACAGGATTCTGTACAAATCGTATATTGGTTGAATCAGACTAAAGTTTGTTAGTCATCAGTAGTCTAATCTTTTTGTCCATTGTCATTTGAGCTGTTCTTCAATGAGATTGTCAACCCTAAAAATTAACATCCAGACAAAGAAACAATGGGCCACATGTATGAAAATGTTTAGGTGTAAAAATCAATCTTTTGTCTATAGTAACCTATGGGCAAAAAATTTCGTTTTAGACCTAAACAGGTTCATACATGTGGCCCAATATCATTGCATGATATTTATATGTCAGTTTTCAACCCTCTATTTGTTTTTTTATTTATTTCACAGTATTTATACCCATTTTCACCATGTGAACCGTTCAATATCCAGATTATGAATGAAACAGCTCTCTTTTCCCTCTATCCCAGCAGGAAGTACCAGCACACACACACTCACAGTGAGGCTTGGTTCACATTAGTGTTGGAGGTTCACTGTGGATAAATGTTAGGTTTTGCATCTGGGTAGAAATAATCTGCAGGCATCATATGTCCTAGGGGGGAGAAAAACTTGGAGAATCGCTTGTTGAGAAAGATCTGGGCGTTCTTGTAGATCATAGACTACAGAACAGCATGTTGCATGTCAATCAGCTGCCTCTAGGGCAAGTAAGATATTGGCTATGTATTAAAAGAGGCATGGACTCGCGGACAAGGATGTAATTCTACCGCTGTACAAAGCATTGGTGTGACCTCACTTAGAATATGCTGTTCAGTTCTGGGCCCCAGTTTATAGAAGATATGTAATGGAGCTAGAGAGAGTGCAAAGACGAGCAACCAAACTTATAAGGGGAACAGAGCATCTTAGTGGAGGTTAGTAGAATTGAACTTATTTAGTCATGAGAAAAGACGGCTCTGGGGGGGACATGATTAATTTATATAAATATATAAAATGGTCCCTCCAAAAAGTATGGGGAAAAATTATTTCAAGTGAAGCCCCCTCAAAAGACAAGAGGACATTCCTTTTGGCTAGAGAAAAAAGGATTCAATCTCCAGAGGAGAAGGGCATTCTTCACTGTAAAAACTGTGAATCTGTGGAATAGCCCGCCTGAGGAGCTGGTCACAGCAGGAAGAGTTGGGAGTTTCAAGAAAGGCTTAGATACCTACCTGAAACTAAAAATATGAATGCGTACGTAGCCATGTAAAATTCTGGATCCTGGCTGGTGACGGTTCTGTGGTCAGAGATAGGTCCCATTCCATTGCAAGTTACATTGGGAAAAAAATACAGCAAATTTTGGTATTTTTTTCAGTCAAAACAACTGACACCACAGCGGGAACCCGATGGACTCGTTACCCGTTTGCACCTCTGCAATAGAGATTTCGAATGGAACCTCCGAGGCAGATTCGAATCAGGATTTAGAAGTGTCGATCCATTCAACCAATCAATTGGGAACAAAGCTCAACATAATATTCAGAGTAAAAAAAAAAAATGAAATAACCACAACATTTCACTTTAAAATAACCCATGTTATTGAGACCACACACAAATAGGTCAGGCCTTATCTGCTTATTTAACATCATTCATTTGGCCGTTGTACTTGAACAATCTTTAAAATTCTATTTTTTTTTTTTACAGAAGAAAAAAAGCTTACATCGGTTCAGTAAATATATACATATATTATCCATAATAAGTACATTATACAGTATAAACAGACATTCCTCATTTCCTTGAACAAAAGCTGACACATTTTATATTGTGTGCAGTATGGCTGAAAATCGGTGCACATGCTGTTGTGCTTCACACATATATACATAAGATTAGAAAAGTATAACATACATGTTGTATGTAGCACTTTAACATACTGGAAACGGAGATAAATATAAAAAGTTTTGCTTGTTGCGCTTGAAAGCAGCAGCCATTTCCCTCAAACCAAACTATAAAACATGCATATTTACAGGAGCCAACTAGCTCTAGAAAGGCGTATAATACACATTGGGGCCCATTCATAAAAACTAGTGAGAAGTAGGGCTCTCAAACAAGTAAAAAAGGGGGCCGCATGTTTTATTTAAAAAACACACCCTTAACGGTGCTCTCCTAAGGAGAGATGTTCCCCTCCCATACCCCTATTGCCCCCCACCCTAAGCCAATATGCTCTGCTCTACATGTGAGGGGCAAAACCCCAAACCGTATGAATAGCAATATTTGGCTTGACAATTATTCCCTTTTCTTCTAAAAAATTTTAGTGAAACAAAGTAAATTGAGGATTTTTTTACAACCTATAGAGGGCGCATGAGCTTTCCAGCCCTTTTCCCCTAATGCCTTTTATAGCAGAGCTTGATGGGGCTAAACAGGCAATCAAAACACTACACGCCTTAACTGGTGCTCTCCATAAGGAGAGATGTTCCCCTCCTTACTATAATTATGGAATTATGGAGCAGATATCCCTGAATTGTAGCTGTTGCTAATACCATCACTTCTCTCAACTAGTTTTAATAAATAAGACCTTATATTTTAAAGGGATACAAGTTCTTACATAAGCTGACCTAGAGGGCACAATTTCAACCATTAAAGAGAACAGGGCCGGGACGATGGGTAGGCGAAGCTAGGCGATCGTCTAGGGTGCCACTTCACCCCAGGCAGAAAAGGGGGTGCAAGGAGGCATGGAGTGGGCTGAATTTTTTCTTTGGGGGTTCTCTGTGCCTTATTTTCCTAGGGCCCCAGAATACCTTTTCCCAGACCTGAAAGAGAACCTGTCACATTGAACATGGGATCTGATCTGCAGGCAGCATTTTATAGAGCAGTAAGAGTTGAGCAGATTTATATATAGTTCTTTGGGGAAAGATTCAGTAGGAGTTATATTTTATTCATTTAAATCCCTACTTATTCTGGGTTAAGGAGTCCAGTGGGCGGTGTTATCAGTGATTGACAGCTATTTCTTTAGGGACATGCATACAGGTTAAGCTGTCAATCACTGATAAGACCGCCTACTTAACCCAGAATAAGCAGGGATTTCAATGAAATGAATAAAATACAAGTACTTTTCCCACTGGAATATATCAATCTGCTCTGCTCTTCTTACTCTATAACATTGTAGCAGCAGATTAGATAGTGTTTTCAATGTGACAGGTTCCTTTACAAACAACCTCCTTAAATAGGTTTTGCCATGAAGCAAAATCCACTTTGGGGACGACTCATAGCTTGTTACCAGCTGGCTTTAGTAAATGGGGAGAAGGCCGAGCTTGCGCAGTTCTTCCCTATTCATGTCTACGGGAGTTCCAAATAAAGACAGTCCTTGACTTACACCGTTCTGACTTACATCTGTCCTCTTATGGTGCATGCTGGCACTTGTAGTGCCATGTTCCACAGCAGCTGGTAGCTGTGGAACGACAAGTGCCAGCATGCCACAGCAGCACATGAGGTGAAAATGAGGTACAATCTTCATAATAGGGACACTGACATTAAAACAAATGTAAAAACCCTTCCCTGCTCTACCGAAACTAAAAAAAAAACTTTTGTGCTGGAGTTACATTTAATAAATATACCTGTTTTGACTTACATACAAACTCAACTTAAGAACAAACCTACAGTCCCTATCCCGTTCTTAACCGGGGGACTGCCTGTATAGCCAAGTACACTCACTTAGCTCTGTTTGGAACTGCCATAGAAAAGGATGGGATGAACGGAGCAAGTATGGTCATCTTTCCATTACCTGAGGTCGGCTCATAATGAGCTACGAGCTGGCCTCCAAAAGGGATTTTGCTATATGGCAAAACTGATTTAAAGAGGATCTCCTGACAGGTCTGTTTTATCAAATATGTGTGTTCCCTGTGAAATAACAGTTCTGGATCATCTTCTCTTATAACTCTGTGTTGTGCTGTCCTTCTGTTATTCTTTCTAGAAATGTATTACTGAATCTGTCAGCTGGGCGTTACCATTATAGTTCTTTTGGGCTGTGTCACCACTGATTGGACAATGTTAGGCTGTACAGGGACATACCCCTAATTTGTAACCCCCAGCTGAAAAAATTGTAATTAATTTTTTAGAGGAATAATGGAAGAAACACACAACATATGAGGAAGAATTCTCCATAATTATTATTTCACAAGGAATACAAGCATTTACTAAAACAGCTGTGTCAGGAATGGTCACCGGTTCTCTTAAACTACTTACGAGGCATGGGAAAATAGTTGTCACCTATGCTTCTCCTCTTTGTCTATCAGGGTGTAGGAACAAATCTTGTCATGTAGGCCCCATCCCACTGTGAGCTCTCTCAGCCAATTAGGAACGCTAAGCTCTGACTCCTTTGTATCAGGACTCTCTAGGGCTCGTTTCTTATGATCCACTGATTGGCACTTTAAGGAACCATTTTATGGGTGCAATTGTGCCCTCAGCTTTAGTTCCAGTAGGGCATTGCAAATACACCCTACTCCAGAGATATCAAGCTCTGGTAACAGATGCCCTTTAAAACTCTTCTCTCACTAAGGTAGATTTGACATGGCTGTATTTTTTTATGTAAGTTTTTCTAAAATGTGGAACTGCACCATTATAGACTTTGATTTTTTTTTAACTGATGTAAAACTACAACTCCTATCATTCCCGTCTGAAACTATTGGGGAATCCTTGATATTGTAGTGGTTAGCCACAGCTAGAAAAACCACGTGGTTTTTCTAGCTAGGTAAGAAAAACGAAGTTGAAAATACAGCCATGTGAACACGTCCTTACACTCAGTGAAGGCAGCCATTTTGCGGACAAGCCAAAAATCAAGAAATCATGTGTATCTACGTACAGAAATACCTCAGTAATGGGTATTTAGAGGCGGTCACAAAATGGTGGCCTTCACCGTGTGTTGGTGGGAAGTCCACAAGAATTCTGTGACTAAATTCTCACAGAACCGGGTTGTAAACATTTTTAAAGATTTTTTTTTCTGGATTTCAGAAGCGCATTGGAATTTTTATTTTTTCTTTCAATGATTAACTGCATAGAGATGGTGAACTTCATGAGAGTTTCACTTATACTTCTCCCATGTTTAATGAAATTTCAACCAAGCAGCCATTGTGTCCGGTGCCTCAGCACGTCACAAAACCGATTCATAACTAAGCAACATACGGTAATTCTGAAAAAACAAAAAAACTTTACTGTGTAGAAAATGCTGTTATGCGCAAAATAGAACTGCAGCTTTAAGAAAAAATATTTTTTTTTCCCCGTTTGGTGCATAAAAAGCATGCGGCGAGACTATATATTTCACAATAAAACAAGGATTTTTTTTTTTACAGCTGTTTCCCCAAATGTTGGTGTCACACAAAAACCCACATCTCCAATTGCATGTGAAAAAAAAACAAGAAAAAAAACCAAAATTCTTTTTAGGAACGATCCACCCATGATTTCCAGGGTAAAGCAGACATGATGCTTCTTAGATTTTTGAATCTTTATGGTGCTGCCCAAAAATTTGTAGAATTTTCAAGCAAAATGAGCTCCATTTAGCAACCAATCAAGTCTGGAGCAGTTTGGGAAATAAAAGCTGATCTCTGATTGGTTGCTGTTAAACTAAATAGAGCGCCCATAAAATCAATAAAACCTTATTCATTGTGTTAGAGTTTTCCAGCCAATGGACTCTGGATGCTCACTATAACTCAGTTCACATTACTTTTGGCATGCACATCTCAAATATACACCAAGGGCGACATGTATGATTTTTGGTGCCCAGGTGCCATTTTTTTTGTGCTCACTAGTAGCGTAGAATGCGCCTGAATCTATAAACCTGTTCTACTGTGGTCATAGATTAAGGGGGACATGTCTGAAAACTGTCTTGGTCTAAGACTTTTCTTGTTGCCCATAGCAACCAATCAGTGTTCCCCTTTCCTTTCATATAGCGCTCTGAAGAAATGAAAGGGGAACCCTGATTGGTTGCTATGGGCAACAAGAAAAGTCTTAGACCAAGACAGTTTTCATGCATGTCCCCCTTAGGCTATGTTCACACGGTGTATTTGCAGGGCGTAATTACGCCCCGCAATTACGCCGTGTGGACGGGGCGGGGCTGGGAGGGGGGGTGAGCCGGGGGCAGGCACTTCGCCCGGGCCCCTAGACAATCACTGTGCGGCGCGTATACGCGCTAGAAAGTGACATGTAAATTATCTCCCGCCCGGCGGCTTCGCCGGGCGAGGAGAGGAGACGTATCCATAGTTCTCTAGAGAACTGTGGAATTACCGTAATGAATGGGCCGTTTTCGGCCCGTAATTGGCGCACTTCGGCGCGTAATTACGGGCCGAAATACGGCCCATTTTAAGCCGTGTGAACATGGCCTTAGTGCTTTCTAGCTACAAAGTGATGCTTCTGGCTCAGGTAAACCACTTTTAGAGTGCTCTACCTGTTCCAGCAGTAATGCGCCTGGGTTTGCCGTACTAAAGGTATAAATGTGTAGCTTCGTAAGGTTGTAGTGCAACACGTCTCCAGCATGCCCACCGATCTCAGGCGCATTACAAAGTGCTGCGGGCGCTCTGTAATGCGCCTGATATCGGAGTGTAAAACAGTCTCCAAAAAAATGTGAATCTCGCAAGAGAACGGAGAGTGACTTTTGATCACTATATTTACTATTTTGCCATAGGCAAACTTATACTTTATCAGTTCTCAATCTATAGAACACTAAAACGTAACTTTTATTATGTATAACACTTAACCTCTATACACACTATTTAAAAACCTGATTTCTAACCTCTCAAGTTATCCCTTTCTAATTGCGAAGGAATAACTCCTTTTCTATTTCAAGCTTTGAAATTGCAGGGAAACCTCATATATAACAGTGATTTACTAACTCCAATAAGGGATCCCAAATATCCTACTTGGGCAGTCATCCCTAATCTGGGGAGGTCAGGCATGACATTTTAAATTGTGATTTCTCACCTCTTTCTACAAGTGTCACCCGCTGCAGAGGGTATCAGAAGGAAACCTTATATGTTTTATGTCCATTGGATTAGAGATGATTGCCCAAGTAGGATGTTTGGGATCCCTTATTGGAGTTAGTAAATCACTGTATATATGAGGTTTCCCTGCTAATACGTGGTGCTCCACCAGACTTGATAATAAAAAAGGAGTTATTCCTTGGCAATTAGAAAGTGATAAATTGAGAGGTTAGAAATCAGGTTTTTAAATAGTGTGTATAGAGGTTAAGTGTTATACATAATAAAAGTTACGTTTTAGTGTTCTATAGATTGAGAACTGATAAAGTTTAAGTTTGCCTATAGCAAAATAGTAAATATAGTGATATTGGAGTGCGCATGGTTAAAAATATAGCGAACAGGGATGCTAGTTTTCGGGCTGAAAAGATGCCAGACTTCTGGCGCAGCCCCGTTCATACATGTCACCCCAAGTGTATGCAACTGTATAGGCACATTACTTTTGGGGAGCACACCTCAAATATACACCAAACTGTATAGGCATAAGTATGAAACTGAATAGGCATATCAGCTGAACGTATACCAAGTGGACACACTTTTGGCATACATTTTTTTAATGATTTTTTAAGGGCACGTTGATGTACTTGCCAAAAAGTACATCACAAACATGATAAGAACATGTCCTAAAGTATTTCAGTCGTAGAAAGCTCCCAACCAACCCATAAAATGATTTTAGATGTAGTTTCCCTTTAACAAGAGAACAAGCCTAAGGTTATAAGTCTACATTTCACACAGTAGATCTCAAAACTTTTTTTTTTAATACTTGTTTTATCGAAGTCTATGGATTGTGGAGCCGGGAGGAATAGGTTTTGCCCACAATGCCTCGGAAAGGGTCTATGGGATTTAGAGGTATATCTTGAAGCTTCTTGGGCCCAATATAAAATTTGTAACATGGCCCCCGCCTATCATGTGCCATATATAACACTGGTGTCTTCTTATGTGGCACAGAGGCCTTTGAGCCCCTTCAGGCTCCAGGGCTGGGGGACGGCTGTTGCCTCTTCACCTCCTAGAGATATAATGCTGATGGATCCCCATGGTTCTGGTGGAATGTCAATGATCTGCCCCTCTAAATGTTACTTCTATTATATTATGTGACGGATGTGTTATTATTGTACTCTACCTTCTCTTTAGTGGTAAATTCTTGTTTTCAGATACCTTTTTGTAATTAACATGAATCACATGTAATTTAAATAAAAGACAATGTTGTGAAACTTTGCTGCATTAAATGTTAAGCATTAATTTTCGATTTAAATTATCTATATATTTACATATATTTTGACTATTAATGGAAATAAGCACAAGCTTCCAGTACCTGAATTTACACATGCAAAGATGGATGTCATTTTCCCTCCTTATTTGGTATATATTATTTAGCCACATAGGGAAAAAATATTAGCACTGCATGTTTAAGAGTAAGATACACTTGACAAGTCTTGAATTTCCTCATAATATGATTCATGCATGTTGCTTTTTTTTATTATTTTTTTCTAACTAGAATATGACGATGCAATATACAGACATGTTATATGAGTTCATTGTTTCTATATAAATTTATCAGTCTTGTATACACACAATTTGAAACTGCATCAAATCCAATTTTTGTAGATTACTCATGGCCGCCATCAGAAGTGTCTGAGCCCCCTAATAGGCAAATAGTTAGGACCCTTGAATTCCCTGTTATATCCATCAATCTCCATCTTTTACCCTATTGTGTGCCCTTGAATTCTCTGTTATATTTATCAATCTCAATCCTACCTCTATTGTAGGCTATTGAACTTCCTGTTACATCCATCAATCTCCATCTTTTATCCTATTGTGGCTCATTGAACTCCCTGTTACATCCATCAGTCTCAATCCTACCCCTATTGTGGGCCCTTGAACCTCCTGTTATGTCCATCAGTCTCCATCTTGCCCCCTATTGTGGGCTCTTGAACCTCTGTTGTGTCCATCAGTTTCCATCTTATACCCTATTGCGTATGTTTTCAGGCTCCTTAACAAATATTGTTATCTTTCTTATCAAACACAGTGGCCCTCTGATTTTGAACATAACAGACCTTTGCATTTATGGCTGTTGTAAGTTAGGAACCAGGTTTGCACATCATTGCCTATTGAATTGAACACTTTAATTGTAGAAGTCAAACTCTGTAACTCCCATTAAGGAGGGTAGATGGTAGCCCACAGGTGAGTTTGGGCCTCTTATTTACCTGGGTTCCTGACAGCAGTACTACCTATACTGCCCTGATGGCGGCCCCAAATGTTACATAGTAGTGTTATAAATTAAAATCCATATAAAGTATAATATAAATAATACAATATTATAAATGCCCAGTATATAATGTTTATATTTTTCAGTTTTTAGAACGTAATATGTTATATTTGTTTCAAATGAAAAGTTACACACTAAATGAAAAGTATTGTACCCTTTTATACAATCTTTTTGGCTTTTTTGATTTTTTTAATTTGACCCTTTTGTATCAGTTCTTCTTTGCTGCAAAGCTCATATACTATACCATGAAAGAAGAAAAATCAATAAATAAAAGGAACAATGGACAGTGGGGAAAGAAGAAGAACCCCCACAGTTTGAGATTTAGCTGTACAAGGAAGTTAGAAAGACCACTATAATAATTCCATCACCAAAGAAACTATCCTGGACAGGTCATCAAACCATGATGCCTTTGGGAAGGTCGGTTGAGAAATTACAAAAAAATTGGTAATCCTAGTGCATATCTGAGTTCACTTTATCCTGAAATATATACAGATTGTTTGTCGCTGCTATGGCAATGATGTTCTCAGTGGGATGCCAAGCTGTGTGCAAGATCTTCTTGGTGAAGTCCAGACTATCTACACTTATGTCATCTTTCCTTCTTTTGCCACCGACGCACACCCTACGGGGCTTAAGGACTGCACGTGGCTTGCTGCTCTCTCGTGAAGCTTCCAAGGTGACATCTCTTTTCGTGTTCCGGTCAAACATTCGGAAGAAGTTATTGAATGCCCCAGTCATGATGACACTAAAGGAAACCAAAATAGAACATGATCTTTACATTTTAAGACGACCTATCTAAATTAGAAATACCCATGCAAATAATTTGGGTTTATTTGGTGTATTTTTAAGACTGAGAACTCCACCGTTGTTGTAAGAACAGTTCTCTTCTTTTAGAAACAGAATGACGCAGCTCTTTGTGCCTCTAACACAGCAGGAAATCTCAGAAGATCTGCATCATCAGTTTCCATCAAAATCAAGTCAAGCAGTGCATCTTAATTTCCAAATTCTCTAGCATTTTGATTTAATATAATGTTCCTGGTCCCCAACACTTTTTAATTACTTTTGATGTTTTGCAACATTAAAAGGGCGCTCTCACCATGCTGTTTCACAAAGCCTGCTGTTCACAGCCAGCTTCAGGCTCGTATTTCCTGTTCAGGCTATGGGTTGTTCTACAAAAGTGAATGACATTTCAGCTCTGCTTTTTCTAGCCGAGTCTGTTAGAGGGACTTTGGTGACGAAGGGCTTTTTACAGCCTTGCAGAAGCCTACAAAGCTGTAAAGGGTTAAAGTTTGTCATTAAGAAAGATAAGCAAGCTCATGTGCTGTTGATACGATACAGCAGAGAGTGACACCAGCATCCTCGACACTGCTAGTACAGAAACAGGTGGTTGCTAACCTAGGTAAGCTTTTGTACACAAGCAGGGGATAAGATCTGCTTTAACTCTGAAATTAAGTAAATTAAAACAGCAATGTATTTGGTAATAGTCTTTAAATACCTTTGCCTACATGTGTAATGCTAATTAAATGAGATAATTAAATCATAATTAATAATTAAATGATAATTACATGAGATTAATGAGATAGGAATACCCTTTAATTCTATATTCCCCATATGCCTATTGCTAAACCTGACTTTGATATAGTGCCAGTGATCCCACCCCATATCCAATAACCTAGCATGCCAGTAGGTAGCTTATTGATGAAATACAGTATTTTTTTAAAACAAAAAATCACCAACTTGTTCCCAATGTTGTGGATTAACATTTCAAATCCTGATTTAAGACAATTTTAGCCCTTCAGATTTGTTTGCATGCAGGAGCAGGATGGGTAAGAGTTTCAGAACATGAAAAATAGATCAAATCAATTCACTGTCTATATTCTCAAGTTTTGTGAAGAGAGAAAATATAATCTACAATATGTTTCTGGCAAATAATTACCTGTCGGAGCCATTCCAGGCACATTCAAACTTGTCAAATATGCAGTCATTCTCATACAGGGAACATAACTTGCTTCTAAGGTAATCATGAACCTGCAGGATGAGACATAATATCCGTGAAAACCCGGGTCTTCAATTTACCTAAGCAAGATTTCTAACACCATATTCCATCTTTGATACTAGGTCTTAAAGAACTCAGCTCGGTTCCTTCTGTGCCCCTGTTGTTATTAGACTCTCTGGTGACTTTTTTGTGGCTTTTATGAGGCTCATTTGCGTAAATAAGACAGTAAAGTATTTTTCGAGACTGTGGGACCGTGTTTGCTAGGGCGTTACTATCATTTTTAGTCTTTTGCATTGCACCTACGAGGCAATGTAGATGCATAAGTGATCAGAGAAAATACACTATTATGCTGGTAAGTAGTCATTTTTTTAAATTGTATTTAAGTACATCCCCATTTACTTCACTAAAATGGTGTTCTCATCATACTGGTTCACAGAGCCTGCTCTTCACAGCCAGCTGCAGACTCCACCTCCTGTTCAGGCTGGGGGCGGTTAAAGAGCAGTGACTGAGATTTTAGCTCTGCCATTCCTAGTTGAGCCTAGTTTTTAGAGGGACATTGGTGACAGAAGGGTTTTAACAGCAGAACAGAAGGCTACAGAGCTCTAAAGGGTTACATTTTGTCAGTTAAAAAGATAAATAAGCATATGTGCTGCTGATAAGACACAGCAGGGACTGTCATCCGGGAAGTGGCGGCTTGTCTCTGCACGGGTATTCTAGAACACTAATTGTTCAGCTGTGTGAGTTGAGAGCCATCTGTTAACGATGACTGGTTCTCCACTGAGAAGATAGGGATGTTTTATAGTGGATCTTGCCTTCCCAGCACCTGGGGTCATTTGACCGTTGGGGTTCGGTAGGTTACAGATGCTGCTGGGTCTTATCAGATCTGTATTAGCTCTGTAGAAAGTACAGGAGGTGGTTTTCTCCTGTATTACCTCTGTACCGAGGGCTAATATATCAGCTCCATTTACAGGGAAAATCAGGAAAAAAAACTGTACAACTGCCCACTGAAGGTCTTTTTCTGACCTTATGGATGGCAAAATATATAAAATAAAGTATTAAGCCACTCCCCAAACCCACAAAATATTTTTTTTTTTTAATTTTTTTTTTAGCCCCTCCCTTATGACTCAATCTTGATATCACCTATATATAAATGTCTATTATGGAAATGTGACACAATTACACAACTTATTTTAGCATTACTTTTGCTGTTAAAAAATATAATTAAAAAAAGTCCAAAACAGTCTTTTACAATTTTTTTTAAACTGCTTTCCCTCATATTATATAAAACATAAAAATGATGTAAAAATTACATAAAAATAAAGCCTAATGTATCATGGAAAAAAAGTTAAGAAAATTGAGTAGAATTACCTAGTGAGAAAGCATTATAGTGTCCAAACCTGCGTGTACTATGGAGAAAGAAAATGAGCCTGGTCAGGAATGGGGCTTAACCACCTGGTCGGGAACTAGTTAATATGGCAGACCAGCATGTCAATATTTTTCCCTATCACCACTGAATGTAAATCTGATTCATATCTGTGTCAGAGTTTCTGTTCAGATCCTTCGTCACTCATTATGACGAGAATGATGGAAAATATAGTGCAGCATGCTGTTGTATATATATATCATGGCGGAAACCCAATGGACCTCATTCTAGTCAATCCGTTGGGCGCCGCTGAGGTTTGTTGTGAAACAGTTACGGTTTTATCTCTGCAACTGAGATTCGGAATGTAATTTCTATCATAGGTGTGAACTAGGCCTTTAGAATAAATCTAATCTCTACCCAAAGTCATATCAAGCAGCTGCCCTCATCTCCTTACCAATTCGTCATTAAGGTGATTGTCTGCTTTGGACAATCTGTTTTCTTTAGCAGGGTTTCTTGTTTTTCTACGCTTCAAGGGTTATCTTGCACTTTAGCCCCCTTTCATCAGTTTTTATGTACAATAATCTAACAGCAATTGTTTAGTTCCCCTACAGCGCCACCACAGGGGAAATTCAGCATTACACACTGTGTTGTCCGACCTACCTGGGACCCATCCATTGCATATGTATTTATGTTCTGTTTATGATATGCTATGTTGAATTATTATGCTACCATCCTGTGGCTATTGTTTGCAACTGTTTGCATGGTTATGTTGGATGATGATGTAACTCCCATACTACTTTGCTCTCATGTTCCTCCTCCTCTTCTGTGAGGTCACATCCTGTCTTGCCTCATTGTAGCTGTGACTCTATCTTGTTCAGACATGTTGCACAGAGCTGAGAGGAGAATTTGTTTTGACTACATATATTGTAACCTCCTGCGTGTTATCTCAAGGTACAACCAATAAAAACCCGGAAGCACATCCATTGCTTCCTTATTACTGGATTTTCACATGCTTTGGAGAGGGATTAATATAGTGAGTTTACTATCTTCTCACATCTATCAGGGACTTCTCTAACGTACATTGGTGGCAGAATACACACTTTTATTATAGAAATCAATGAGCAGCCCATATAATTCATCAGGCTGGGTTATCCGTTCCAGGAGATTCTCCGTGAAAACACTTTTTGTTTGGATAATAGGTGAGGGCCCCGGACGGGAAACTTCTCTCAGTGAACTAAAGAAATCCCTAAGGGGACATTTTAAAATGGATTTAAAATAGACAGCCGATTTATGCTATAGAACTGACTTACCTGGTAGGTCTCAATGGGCTTGGTTTCCATGTTTAGATCCCAAACTTTGACAGTGAGGTAATCCCGTGTGAGCATGTAACGACCACTGTGGCTAAATTTGACGTCTGAAACTGATGATATGATTTCAGAAAAGAATGATCTGTTGCTGGGGTCCTCTGGTTCTTCATATACTGTAAGGAAATATAGGTTATTACACTGGTATGATATATATTCCCAAACTTAGTGAACATGGAGATACAGGCTTATTCTGAAAATAAAACACAAAAATCTGCTGTACATGGTGACACAATATCTAAGGGCAATCATGGGTATTAAAAAAATCACAGAAAAATTATGTTATTTACTTTAAAACAGACAATTGACAGAATAAGTTTTACTTATTGAAAGCAGAAATGCCACTGTTGGTGTTGCTTTCTTCCATCTGAAAAATTCTGAGTGAGGCTGTAAAAACACTATGGGTGACATGTATGATGTAGGCACATAGAGCCCAGTTCGAAATAGTTGTAAAGCAGTGTAGAATGCGCCAGAATGTAGGGACCGTGCAGGTCATAGATTTGGTGCATTCTAGTTCCACTACGACAACTCAGGCTGGGGTAGACCACTTTAAACTTGGTCTGGCTGTTCCAGCAGTAATGCACTAAGGGTGACATGTCCGAAAAGTGGGCCTGAATGTATGAACCTTCCAAAAATCTGGCGTGTGGTATACCTTGCATAGTAATCTTAATGGACCTCACAAAGTCTAGGCGCATAGCATATCATTGCTATCATATTTGATGCGCCTTTTTAGGCGCATTCAAATGTGTCATGCCTGGCATATAATGCGACTAGTTTTGGTGTACTACAGTTCATTTATATAGAGAATAGGGCATCAAGAGATTTTTTAGTGCAAAATACACCACAAATATATGGCGCAGTGTTATTGGGACATGTCGCCCCTAGTTTTGTTGTCCTTTAGTCATAAATGTGTAGAATCAAACTTTTGCGGTGTGACACAGCTCCAGAACGCCCCCACATTTTAGGCGCATTACAAAATGCTGAGACCACTGCTAAATGCACCTAATTTTGGAGTGCGCCTGCTCATACATCGAGAGAATAGGGCTACGACAGTTTTGGGGCTGAAAGGACACCAGAATACTGGCGCAGTTCTACACATACATGGGCCCTTTGCATTGTAAGAAATTGAAAGTCTGTGGGATAGTATATGTAACATATTGATAGGTCGTATCAGAAGTGTTTTTTTTCATTGGGGTAGGATCCAATCAAACCCCAAGAATTGGACTCAATTACTTGTTCTAAAGTTATGTCAATTAAGTGAAATGCAAATTTTTCCACTTTAGCAATGGGGCTTATATTTCCCCAAACGGGGAAAAAAGTTTTTTTACCCGGCAGGGAGCTGTGATAGGGCCTTGTGCATGTTTTTTTTATTAATGGTAAAAGTGCTTAAAAATAATGCCCTGCTGGACAATGCTGCAAGTTAAGCCAATCATACATGTCCAAAAGCTATCGACCAAATGCTTGTATGTCCTGTATCTGATTCAGTTGAGCGTGTATACTTACTTTTGCAACTAGATGGGAGTAAGCAGCTTCCAGGGCTTATCTCACACAGGAACAAAGGATTTATTTTGTTCTAATCCAATATGCTTGATCTTTACCCCAACATCTGCTATTAAGGGAGAGTCAGGAGGCCACCAGACACATTAGATCCTCAGCCAATCCCACTGTAGTTAGCAGATTTTGCTGACTTTTATCTGATATGCATGAGCTTTACTTATTATTTTATAAGGAATTGCACTGTAATAGGGACACGTGCCAAAAAAAAAAAAAAAAAAATTACGAAAGAAGACTTCACTGACATATCTGTAGAACAAGTAATTGAATCCAGTTGGTGGGGTAGGATAGGATCCCACCCCAATGATCAGACACTTATAATGTGTCCTATCAATATGTCAGAATTTGGTAAAACATCTTTATCCCATTCACTACCCCGTAGACGTTCTAGTTCATGCATTGTAAAAGGAACAGGGTATCATTCAGAATATTTTAGTTGAAGTAAAGCAGCACAAACAGTGGTATCTCTGCTTTTAATGAGTAGAACTTATCCTGAACAACTACCCTTCTTCTAAATACCGTAGTAGTATCCCCAAAGTCTTTCTGGAGCTGGCCAGACTTGGGCACCATGTTTCTATATGGTGCTTATGCCTAATGGAATAGCTAGGCTTTTGTTTACCCCAGATAAATATTCAAGTCATTGCCCTCGTATCGACATCCCATGGACCCAGAACTCAATTTCCCCTTTACTACCCCAAATTTTGCCCTAAGGTCAAAATTTGTGAGGTCAAGTATCCAGCCTGTTTTCAGATTTTCTTGCTATTCCCCTTTAAATAAAAAAACCGGGCATAAGTTTTATTGGGATACAAACAAATGGGGCATACAATTCCCCCAAATTTTAAAAAAGCAAATGTGTTAGCTTAACATAGTGTCCTATATAAGGCAGCATTTTAAAAGGGCTCGGGTTTCTTACCCCAGTACCCAAATTGGCTCAAAAACATTTTGTGCTGTTTAAGTAAAAGACGCTGAAGAGACGTCCCCTTTTGATCGAAAGGGGGGGCCCCCCCCAAAAAATTTTTTTTTTTTTTTTTTCCCCCCAAAAAATTTTAAATTTTTTTTTGGGGGAAAAAAAAAAACCCAAAAAAAAAAAATTTTTTTTTAAAATTTTTTAAAAAAGTAAAAGAAAAAGGGGAAAAAATTTTTTTCCCCCCAAAATTTTTTTTAAAAACCCTTAAAAAAAGGGCCCCTTCCCCTTTTTTTTTCCCCCCCCCCCGGGGGTTCCCCCCCCCAAAAAGGGAAAAAAAAAACCCCCCCCTTTTTTGGGGGGGGGGGGGGGGGGGGGGCCCCCCCCCAAAAAAAAAAAAAGCCCCCCCCCCAAAAAAAAAAAAAAAAAAAAAGGGGGGGGGCCCCCCCGGGGGGGGTTTTTTGGGGAAAAAAAAAGGGGGGGGCCCCTTTTAAAAAAAAACCAAACAAAAGGGGGGCCCCCCCTTTTGCCCCCAAAACCCCCGGGGGAAATTTAAAAAAAGGGAAAAAAAAATTTAAAAGGCCCCCAAAAATTTTTTTTTTTTTAAAAATTTTTTTCCCCCCCGGTTTCCCCTTTTTAAAAGGGGGGTTGGGAAAATTTTAAAAATTTTTTTTTTTCCCCCCGGGGGGAAAAATTTTAAAATTTTTTTAGGGTTTTTTGGGGGGAAAAAAAATTTTTTAAAAAGATTTTAAAAAAATTTAAAAAAGGGGTTTTTTTTTTTTTTCCCCCCCCCCCCCCCCTTTTAAAAAAATTTTTTTTTTTAAAAAATTTTTCCCGGGGGGGGCCCCCCCCGGGGGGGAATTGGCCTTTTGGGGGGGTTTTTGGGGGCCCCCTTTTTTTTTGGCCGGGGGGAAAAAAAAAAAATTTTTTTTTTTTTCCCTTTTTTTTTTTTTAAGGCCCTGTTCCACGACTTTTTTTTACCCGCTTTTCCCGGGCCAAAACCTCGTCCTGCCCCCCGCGCAAAACTCGGTCCCCGAAGGGGGTTTTTGCGGCGGGCGGGGGGCGGGGCCCTCGTTTTGGAGGGGCGGGGTTTTTGGGGCGGGGCTTGGGGCCGAGGGTTTGCCCTATGCAAATTAAAAAGCAGGGGGCAAACCGCCCCCCCCCCCGGGGGTAAAACCCCCCTATCAGGAATTGACGGGAAAGGGGTTCTTCACCCGCGGGTTTTGGCCGCGGCCAAACCCGCGAAGTGTAATAAACGCGGTTTCCCATGGGAAAACCATTTTTAATTAAACAAGGGGGGCGATTTGGGCCCCGCGGTTATGGCCAGGGGAAACCGGTCGGGCCCCCGGGGCCCAAAACCCGCGGCCAAACCCCGTCGTGTAACGGGGCCCAAAACCCCCAAATCAGAGAAAGGGTTTAAGGGTTTAAGCAATAGAGTTAGCGCTAGAGAAGAATTCAAGTTTGGGATGTCCCTAACGACTATTTTCCCTTAAGTTTTGGTTAAAATTTTTGTAAAACCCAAAGGGGGACAGTTTCATAAAACATTAATCACTCCCCTAAACAAGGATTGCTCCACCCAAAATCAAAACAACCCTATTGTATTTTTTCCCAGCTTTTTAAGAGTGCAGACCTATGCCTGTAATTTACTGCTCTTAGGGCAACATTTCAAACTGACAAATCCACTTGAAACTAATACAGATGATACTTAGAGCTGCTAGGATATATATTGCCTCTAAATGTTAGAATCCAAAACTTTTTTCCCTTAAAACCCAAATTTTATCATCAGATTTAACAGCATTATAATATTAGGAAAATCTAGAGGCCACTAGGTCTAAACAAAGGGGGCGGGGCCATCTTTTACTTTGGGCAAAATAGGCTTTTTCCCGGGGGGCCCCACAAGTATAGGGGCCCCAGGTGGTCTGTGTAGGGTTTCCAGGGATAAAAGGGAAAACTTACCCTGGACCCCCTTGGGTTTGGGATTTTGCTTTTTTAAAACTTTTTGGGGATTTTGGACGTGCAAACAGTTAAAAAAAAATGTGGTGGAGAAGGGAGCCAAAGGCTCCCTGCCCTGCCCTTAAACTTGTATACTGTAAGCTGCCCGGTTTCCCGACAAAAAATGGCATGATAATATGGGGGAGCTTTGGGGGGGACTAGAGGGTTTACCTAGTGTATGTCATGTATTTGGGGAGGGCCCACCGCAGGGGCCGTGCCCCGGGGCCCTTTAAAACGAAAAGATGTCCCCGGGTCAAGGGGCCATTTTGGCAAGATATGTCAGCCCTGGTTGTCCTCCTCTTACTTAATGAATATGCTTTAAAATTTTTTAAAGCATTTAATTTGTTTTATTTTTAATGGATATACTATTGTTTTATTTTTTGGGGGGTATATTGTTGATGTCTGGTAACTTATAATGGCACTTTAAACTGTACAAGTGATGTGTCCTATGCTTTCCTATCTGTGAGCAATATAAAATAGAAGAGTTCAGGATAGGTAGTTTCTTATGAAATTTATTCAGTAAATTTTTTTAAAGAAAAGCTGTATACATTCTGCTAGGACTCGTAGACAAAGCCTGCAGGTCCTGTTCCTCCGCCCCCCATACATTAATTGACAGTCACCCCCCATACGAATCAACGGGAAAAAACTGTCAATCACTGTGTGTGGGTGGGGGAAGCATTATTCCCAGACTTTCTTTAGCAGTCCTGGCAGCATGTAATCAGATTTTTACATAACAATACTGAGTAAAGTTACAGAAAGCTATATAGCCCGGGCCCCAGTTCCCACTTCTATTTCACTTTCAGGGCATAGCGCTTAAAGATTGACAGATCCATTTTAAGAAATGAAACAGTAACGCTTTAGAGCCAGGCATCTAAAAACTGCCTACACATATTTAGAAAAGTGAGAGCATGTAAGTATTTGGTCAATTATTTCCCTTAAAATTACTTTTTCCCTTTTTTTGCAATGCCAGGCAGGGGAAAGGGCAAAAAGATTTGGGGTTGCAGTTCACTCTAGGTGGCGCCATATACTTGAGTGTTTCATAACATAATGTGATGAGTCGTTAAAACTAAATAACTATCATGCTGAAGTGACTGCTGACTCTACATGAACTAGAGACCGCTGTTGACTACAATCCTCTGGAGAGGGCTTATTTCACACTACTCTACAGAATTTGTCAACTTTTATCAATAACTCACTGTTGAATCAAATAATACCAGTAACTGTAAATGAAAAGGAGGAGGTTCACTACGATCCCCAGCTGTAAAAGCCCTTTCTCAACCTCCCTTTCCCAGCATTCTCCATCTCTCCTAAAACTATATCAGCTTTTTACAAAAGTCCTAAAAGTTGACAAACAGATGGTTTTGTAACCTTTTCCAGCCTGATAAGCATTAACAGTTCTTCCTCTCGGATCTTAAGAAATCTCTTTTGTTCTTGCCATGACAGGGAACAGCGATCAAAAACTGTGAAAGACTGTGAGAGATCCCTGTTCCCAATATAAAACAGGTCGCCCACTCACACTGGATTGTCATCCCATTGACTGAAAACGTCTGACTAAATTCACCTTTAAATTATCTGCTATTTCTTAAGCTTCACATACCTTGCCACTCACACGTCTGTTATATTACATCATTTCCACATTTCTAATATTTTTGACTCATTTGTTTGATTTGGCTTCTTTAACCCCTTTTTTTGGGGTTGGTTAAAATTTTGATGTAGTTTTTTGATAAAAATTTTTGCAGAAATAAGAAAGTTCATTAAATCTCACAATTTTAAGCACCACTGTAGCTTATATTTCGTGCAATGCTATTGACCAGTGCTTTTTCTTGATTGTGACCTTGGCTTGTTTCTGATCATACTTCTGCCTTAGGCTAGGTTCACATGGTGTATTTGCAGGGCGTAATTACGCCCCGCAATTACGCCATGTGGCCGGGGACGGGGGGGTGCGGGGGGGCCGTCACCTCGCCGGCCCATAGAGTTGTATTACTAGCGGCGCGTGTACGCCGCTAGTAATTCACATGTCACTTATCTCCCCGCCCGGCGGATTCGCCGAGCAGGGAGAGGAGACATAATCCTTAGTTCTCTGAGAACTGTGGATTACCGTAATGACTGGGACGTTTTCAGCCCGTAATTTGCGCACTCTGGCGCGTAAGGCCATGTTCACACGGCTTATTCCCGACGGATTTGTGAGCCGGATTGCGCTCACAAATCCGGTGTGAATAAGGGGTGGGACGGGGGCGGGGCCGGACGCGGCGGGGCGCCGCTCCCCGCCCCCATAGACAATGCATTGTTTACGGCGCGTCCGCACCGTAAATAATGTTCATGTCACTTTCTCACCCCGCAGCGGATTCGCCGAGCGACGGAATCCACTGTTCTCTATGTGAGCAGTGGATTACCGTAATTTACTAACGACGGATTGGGCGCTGTACTGCAGCGCAAATCCGGCGCGGAGTACGGCGCCAATCCACGGAGAAATAAGCCGTGTGAACGAGGCCTAATTACTGACTGAAATACGTCCAGTTTTAAGCCGTGTGAACATGGCCGTATCCTCAGATGTGTCTTTCATCTGACTCCTGGTTCTGACCCAGTATTGTTGCCGACTATGCTCCTATCTCAGCCTCTGGTTTGTCTGCCTGGAACCTGCAGTTCTATTTATGGTGTTGTCCTGTCCTAGGTAGCAGATTTTTCTTATGTCATATCGTAGCTCAGCATCCAGTTGCCATATGAGGTCTATTCTGGGGACAGTGATCTGGGAAATATCTTGCAGTAAAATCCACATTCTATTGCAGTCTAGGCACGCAGATGATTACTCTTGACTATCTAGAGAGCACACTCGGTGACCCACAATGTAGAATCTCCCCAAGCTCAAAATTATACTGTTCCACAGTAAACTACCCCCTCCAGCCACTCACCTCTTACAACTGACAGATTACAACCATCCTCCAGCCCACTGATGAACAAGCCCATTCTGGTCTCCAATTTACCGATAAGCCTCCGATGAACAGGCCCCAAGCCTAACAATTTTCATAAGCCAATGTAGGGTCTACTTGATACCACATACACACTATATGCATTAGGCTTCTTGGTTACAAAACACACCCTTTTATCTGTTCCTCTCTGTCCATTCCTATCAGCTTTGTGCCACAACACCCATCCACCTCACTTTCTGTCTTGTGCCTTGGTGCTAGCAATCCCTCCTCTTAGCTGATAAACGAAAAAGTCAACCCATTCCCTTTTTTGCCGATTATGACCAACTGACAATTCGCGATTACTATGGTCCGCCAGTCCCAGTAAACCATGATGCAAAGGTGCACAATCAGTGGCACAGCTACAGGCGTTCCAGCAGCCGCACTTGTGACCGGGCCCCTTAGCCCCCACTTCATCACACAGCTGTAGCTGCATTTCAGAGTCACATAGACCCAGTGATGCAGCAATCACTGGTTGTTAACAACGTCTTGCCGGGGCCTATTCCTTCCCCGAATAGTGTCCAGCGCAATGGCATGGTGCCACTGCAGTCAATCAACGAACCCACTGCTCACCTGTACTTGGAGCTCTCATAGAACAGAATGGAGAGTCATGTGCAAGTGCAACTGACCCTCATTCCTGAGCGGACACATTCAGGGGCCTGTTCGCAAGATAGGTTTGGGTCCCAGGGGTGAAACCAGTATCTTTCAGACTTTGATGACATAATCTATCAGTATGACATCAAAGTTCATGGTGTGCATATCCCTTTAATAAAAATATAGCATCCAACCACTTTAAGTGGCAAATATGAATTATTCACATGACGAGTGGCCTGTAAAAGGGGATATTTGATGTAAGATGGCCATGTGGTTCCCTTTCTTCAATTGGTATATTTGGTTATTTTAAAGGGGTGTTCCCACGAAGCCACTTCCTGCTAACAGATTGGTTCATAGCTAGCTGGGACCAGCCTCGGTGAATAAGAAGACGGCGACACTTGCACCACTCTCCCCATTCAAGTCTATGGGTGTTTCAAATATAGCTGACCACACATGCTCTGCTATATTCAAAACTCCCATACAAATGAATTGGGGAGGATGGCTGCAAGTAGCGCATTCCTCATTCCGTAATATGATTGGCTCTTAACTAGCTACGAGTCGTGGCTCGATAGAAACACCCCTTTAAGTAGGAATTATTTATTTGGCCTGCTACTCTGCAGCCATCCTTAGCACCAAGTAGGGAACCTGTTGTTAAACAGAATTGATCAACAGCTGTGAAGAGCCAATGGCCAGGAGAAAGGGAGTCCAAGATGAAGTTTTGCATCAGGGCACATAAGCTTTTAGCTACTTTGACAACATAACACAATACAAACCATGGACATAGTATAACATATATATAGTTTTTGAATGCATATACAAGACCACGATGTAAGGGACTGTCAGGGACGCACATGGAGACACAGACAGAGTGAAGCCCTGACGCTGGTCCCAACCTCCGTCCCTGCCTTACTAGGTCGGCCCCAACCAGAAGACTGAGATCTGCTCTGAACCAAGTGAGACACCAGACGTAGACGAGCAAACACAGAACAAACAAGAGAGGTCGGACAGGCCAAGTCAGCAACGAACGGGCAGCGCAGTACAGAAACGAGAGACAAAAGCAGGGGCGTAGCTAGAGACTCATGGGCCCGGGTGCAAAACCTCAGCTCGGGGCCCCCTACCACTATAGGTCCTCATAGGCAGGTATATAGATAGGTACAGCTCCCCACAGGCAGGTATATATATAGATAGGTACAGGCAGGTAAATAGATAGGTACAAGCAGGTATATAGATAGGTACAGGCAGGTATATAGTGAGGTACAGGCAGGTATATAGTGTGGTACAGGCAGGCAGGTAGGAAATCTAGTGTGGTACAGGCAGGCAGGTATAGAGTGAGGTACAGGCAGGCGGTATATAGTGAGGTACAGGCAGGTATATAGTGTGGTACAGGCAGGCAGGTATATATTGAGGTACAGGCAGGCAGGTATATAGTGAGGTACAGGCAGGCAGGTATATAGTGAGGTACAGGCAGGCAGGTATATAGTGAGGTACAGGCAGGCAGGTATATATTGAGGTACAGGCAGGCAGGTATATAGTGAGGTACAGGCAGGCAGGTATATAGTGAGGTACAGGCAGGCAGGTATAGTGTGGCACAGGCAGGTAGCAGAAATTAATAACACTAATACTTACCTTAACTTCCCGGCCGCTATGCAGCAATTGCCGCCTGCGCGGTGCAGGCGGCGGTGATACCGGCCGCTTAGTACAGTGAAGGCCGCGGCGCGATGAGATCATCTCATCGCGCGGCTGCCTCCTCGGCCGCACAGTCGTCATAGGCTGTGCGGCCGAGGAGGTCCCGGCGCTGGCGGCGTCACGCAGGGGACGCTCCTCGGCCGCACAGCCTATGACTGTGCGGCCGAGGAGGCAGCCGCACGATGAGATGATCTCATTGCGCCGCGGCCTTCACTGTACTAAGCGGCCGGTATCGGTGTATGCCGGCTGCTTAGCTTCATCACCGCCTGCACCGCGCAGGCGGGAGAAATCGCTGCGTAGCGGGCTCTATGTGAGCCAGCGGATGCAGCGTGTGGCGAGCGGGGGCCCGCGGGGGCCCCCTTGGCTCAGGGGCCCAGTCGCAAGTGCGACCGCTGCGACCCCTGTAGTTACGCCACTGGACAAGAGAATAACCAGGGTCCATGCAAGAGTCAAAGAACACAGAGTAATCAGACAGAAAAACCAGGAGAACTATAGGTAGAGGAAACCGTATAGCAGGCAAGGCAGGAAGGCAAATGAATCCTATATATAGGGAACAGAGAAAGAGAACTGAGGCAATAGTGAGAAGGAACACAAAACCAATCAAAGCTGTCAATCAAAAGGAACCAAGTTAACTAAAAGTGTGCTGAAAGATTCCTGGCCACGGGTGTTGGCCAGGAATCAATTAAGCACACAGAACAGAAAAACCAAGTTCACACTAGTAGTATAAATATGCAGCATTAAGTCAAAAACCACGGTTTACGTCGTACCGTCCGTGGCCGGCAACCAGAGCCAAAAACCAGGGGTGTGTCGGGCACAATCATGACACACGACAATAAAAAGGTCTTTTTCTAAAAACTAAGCACCGTCTAAGCAAACGGAGCACTTGCTCCGTCTTCTACAATGATTGTAGACAGTCTAAGAGGGCGCTCAATAAACCAGTGCCTCTGCTCCAGGCATTCCACTCAGGTTTCTTAGAAATACAGTTGTAGCTTTACAGTTTACTATTGCACTACTAATTTGATCCATTTGATCTTTTTATTTTTGCTTGTTACAGATGCTGTTGATATCTGTATATATGTATATGACACACATATTACATTCGTTTTATAATTGAAAGCCTTAAAACACCGTATATTTCTCTACTCCTCTTGTGTGCACTCTCAGCTCCACTATATCAAGCCTGTTTATTCAGATGGCTTTGTGCTGTTTATAGATTGCGGTGGGCGAAATGCTCTTTTGCAAGGGATGCTTAAAATTAGTATATTATTTGCATATATTAACTTTATTTTTAAATTACTGTATCAGTATTTTTGGTTTGCTATGACTATTTCATTAAAGCCGCTGTATTGTCAAACACATCAAAGAAATGACTGGGGGTTATCCATAAAAAATTGAATTGTCTTCTGGACACCATTTTCTTGTCCAATGTTGAAACTTACAGATCTATAGTAGCTGAGTTTGTTTACATCTCTGCGACATTTGTATACATGTGTGTATAGCTCTGTAAGTTATCAATGGCAAATTCAAGAGCCATGCACTGGATATTGGCCTAATCTAAAAACATCAGTTGGCAGAGGCATCGCTAGGCAGTTTTATCTGGGGCTCGTGCCGCGGATAAACTGCCTGCTGCCCCGAATGTTTTCAGTCCCTGGCCGATCACCACAGTAGCACAGTGCCACATTGTTGTTCAGCGTATATGCGGTTCCCTGACTTTTCCGCTGCTGCCACTGGGGCTTCCTGTGTATTACCGAGCAGTGAAGCGCGGCACCTTATTGTTGTAATGTTCAGAGCAGATGCGGTGCTGCGCTACTTCTCAGTAACTGTGTGCGGCTCAATAACTTTCTCCGCTGCCACCGGGGCTTCCTGTGCATTGCTGCACAATCTGCGCAGGGTCAGACAACGTGAGAGCAGCGTAGCCTTGTATTCCCCCTCACTAAGCCCAGAGCACCGGCGCATGCATGCTCCTCCTATTCAGTGACTCCCCACGCAGAGCATAGCAGAGCAGCCGGCGGCCATATTAGGTATTTATAGTAGGGCTGGGGCTGGACAGACTAGGCTCAGCCTGGAATAAAGCTGATGAAATGTCTTTGGGGGGTGATATAAGTTAACTGCAGAATAACTGTCAGCATTGTATATTTGACCCATAAAGCTGATCAATATAACTGTAGACT
This sequence comes from Phyllomedusa bahiana, assembly GCA_025379985.1. Lineage (NCBI taxonomy): Eukaryota > Metazoa > Chordata > Amphibia > Anura > Hylidae > Phyllomedusa > Phyllomedusa bahiana. The sequence goes on along the minus strand of JAODAL010023430.1, from coordinate 14,826 downwards.
GTCAGCTCTGTGGGTCAGGATAATCTTATGCAGCAAATGTAACACACCTTGCCCATGCCCCGAAGCATTTCAATCAACAGCACCAGTCTGACCTATAAACTGTGTCAATGTACTCTAATAAACATACCCAAAGTGCCATAGCATTTCCCCAGCAGTGTCAGCCATTGCGCAGCCGAAATACAGTGCTAATCTTAAATCTACCCCCCAAAAATACAAACAGTATATCCTTATCAATAGAACCAGCCTGAGAGTACAACACAAACCAATACAAGAATGCCCGCATTAACACCGCCAGCGAAAATGCATCTCGGCATATTAGCAGGAATAATATATGAGTATGAGACACACATGTAACTTCTCCCAGTCCTGATTCCTATCTGTGAGAGGCTTGTCTGCCCTTCTGGTGCTTTCCACCTTTCTCAGGAAACTATGAGGTTTCATGGGGTGGGGTCAATCTGGTAAATATCCTTCAAGGAAGAATCCACATAATATAAAGGCTGTGCTATAATTAGCAGGGATTTCCATCTATTTCGTCTTCTGCTTTTAGGGTATGTTCACACGGCATGTTGGATCCGTTTTTGGATCCGTTTTTCACCACACGAATAACGCATTGAAAATTGCATCCAAACTGCATCCAAAAAACGTATCCCAAAACGCATCTGTTTTTCAGTGCATTTTCTTTCAAATCAACCTATCATATGAATATATATATATATATATATATATATATTATATATATATATATGATATAGATATATATATATTTTATATAAAATAAAAATATCATATCATATAATAAACTGAAATAAACCTATCACACACTAATTCTTTTTTTAAAATCAACCTATAGCTTCCCAAACCCACCCCATAAAAAATATATTATAAAGCTGCTAACCCTCATAGAATCTTTTGGCTGAAATCTTAAAATAAACACCACTCTTTAGGACAGGGGTAGTCAGGTACTCACCTTTTTCTGCTGTACTTTCTGACCGTACAGCACGCCTGAGAGTTTAAATCATACATGCCAACTCTCCCGTTTTTGGCGGGGGGGGGGGGGGTCCCGCTATTTTGGCCCCCGCCCTCCCGGGGGAGTTGGCATTTCTCCCGGCGGGGGTCCTTTAAATGGCCGCGGTGCCGGAGTAGCGCTGGTGCGCTACTCCGGCACACGCCGGTCCGTTCCCACGGGCGGGTGAAGCGGGCGCAGGGTCCGCTCACCCGCCCGGAGTCTCGCTGAGCAGGGAGGAGGCAGGAGGGATCGCTCCCTCCCTGCCTCCTCTCCCTGTATGTTCCGGCGCCGGCTGTGCGCCATACACACATGTCAGCGTCACAGAAAAGTGACGCGCTGGCATGCACTCACGTCCCCTGTGACAGATCGGGCAGGAGCTGGCCGCTCTGCAGGAGCCTGGTCAGGTAAGTGGATTTTATTATTTTAATTTTATTAGTTTTAGGGGGGCACTGTCTGGCTACACTAGGGAGGGGAGGGGGTCTACCTGGCTACAATGGGGGTCTACCTAGCTACAATGGGGGCAATACCTGGCAACAGAGGGGGCACTACCTGGCTAACAATGGGGGCACTACCTGGCAAAAATGGGGGGTCTACCTGGCTACAATGGGGGGTCTACCTAGCTACAATGGGGGCAATACCTGGCAACAGAGGGGGCACTACCTGGCTAACAATGGGGGCACTACCTGGCTACAATGGGCAGTCTACCTGGCTACAATGGGGGTGTCTACCTAGCTACAATGGGGGCAATACCTGGCAACAGAGGGGGGCACTACCTGGCTAACAATGGGGGCACTACCTGGCTAACAATGGGGGCACTACCTGGCTACAATGGGGGCACTACCTGGCTACAATGGGGGGCACTACCTGGCTAAAATGGGGGCACTACCTGGCTACAAATGGGGGCACAACCTGGCTACAAAAGGGGGTAATACCTGGCTACAATGGGGGCAATACCTGGCTACAATGGGGGGTCTACCTGGCAACAATGGAGGCACTACCTGGCAAACAATGGGGGGCACTACCTGGCTAACAATGGGGGCACTACCTGGCTAACAATGGGGCACGACCTGGGGACCGATGGGGGCACTACCTGACTACAGAGGGGGCACTACCTGGCAAACAATGGGGGCATCTACCTGGCAAACAGAGGGGGCACTACCTGGAAAGCAATGGGGGCATCTACCTGGCCAACAGAGGGGGCACTACCTGGCAAACAATGGGGCACTACCTGGCAAACAATGGGGGACACTACCTGGCAAACAATGGGGGGCATCTACCTGGCTACAAATTTGGCTCTACCTGGCTACAGAGAGGGCATCTACCTGACTGTAAGGGGCACTACCTGGTTATGGGGGGCTACTACCTGGCTATAAGGGCATCTACCTGGCTTTCTTCCAAAGCAGTTATGCAGTTAGGTGGAGTAGGTGTGGCTTTTTGAAGGGGTGTGGCATACCATCAAGATGGGCGTGGCCATGCAAATTTTTTTCGCGGCACGCTACGCGCGCCACCCACTAATATCTCCTGCTTTTTCATTTTCAAAAGTTGGCAACTATGGTTTAAATCCCCCGCTGAGATGGTTAGGAATTCAAAGCCGCTCCAGCCTTCCCGCCTTCCATGAGGGAGGCCAAGGAATATATATAAGATAAAATAAGCTAAAAACTGGTACCATCTGATGAAGCGAGGTTGCACTCTCGCGAAACGCGTCATGGATTTGTGAATTTGTTAACTTTTACTTAGCGCTCTAGATCTACCTCCCATCTTTTAAGTAAAACTTAGTGAAAATAGTTTTTAGCTTATATTATCTTATATAAAAAAAATATTAGTAACATTAAAGTAATAAAAATTTTAATAGGTTAATTTCTGTCACATGATTAAAAAAAATACATATCTCTCTAGTATTTAAAGTAAAGTATTTAATCCAATGCATTTTTCGGATGCGAAAAGCACATCCAAAACGTACCCAACACGTACCCAAAAGTATGTTGCGCTTTTGGATCAGGCTCCAAAAGCGTACGCCATTGTTTTCTATGGGGAATTCACTTGCGTAAAACGCAAGTAGAATTTACATGTAAATTTTTAAAACGGATCCGAAAAGCGCATCGAAAAGACGCAAGTAAGCACGCATCGGTGATCACTCGTCTGAACGGCGATGTGTGTTTTACATTGAAACCAATGTCAATCAAACTGCATATTGTTAGATACGTTTTTTGGATCCGTTTTGTGTCCGAAAAGCGAATCCAAAAACGGATCCGAAAAACGCCTTATAGGGTTGTTCGGAGAGGTTGCATAGTAGCTGCTCATATTCTGAGTGCATCAGCTGAAGATAATGCATTGCTTGGACTCATTTGGCTATGTTCACACGGCAGTAATTGCGGGACGTATTTCGCCCCGCAATTACGCCATGTGTACAGGGGAGGGGCGGCCGGCACCCCGCCAGGCCCATAGACATTCATTATTCTCGCCGTGTATACGCCGTGAATAATTGACGTCACTTCTCTCCCCGCTCGGCGTATTGTCCGAGCGGGGAGAAGAGGCGGGATCCATAGTTCTCTATGAGAACTTTGGATTACCATAATGACTGGAACGTATCTCGCCCTGTATTTAGCGCAGTACGGCGCAAAATACGGGACGAAATACGTCCCAGTTTTAGCCATGTGAACATAGCCTTTAGAGCGGACTTGCTAATTGCTAGCCACTCCATAAAGTTTTCTGGTTGTGCGAGCAAGGTGTGCTTGATAGCAGAGTTTTGTTGGTTTGTGTCTTGTGTTTTCTTGCAGAGATTCCACTTAAAGGGGTATTCCCATCCCACACTTTAATGGCATATCATATCGACAGTCTGGTTGTTAGGGATACATTGCCTGATAGTCTGGGTGTTAGGAATACACTGCCTGATAGCCTGGTTGTTAGAGATACACTGCCTGACTGCCTGGTTGTTAAGGATACACTGCCTGATAGCCTGGTTGTTAGGGATACACTGCCTGACTGCCTGGATGTTAGGGATACACTGCCTGTCAGCCTGGTTGTTAGGGATACACTGCCTGACTGCCTGGTTTTTGGGGATACACTGCCTGACAGCCTGGTTGTTAGGGATACACTGCCTGACTGCCTGGATGTTAGGGATACATGGCCTGATAGTCCAGTTGTTAGGGATACACGGCCTGTTAGCCTGGTTGTTAAGGATACACTGCCTGACAGTCTGGTTGTTAGGGATACACTGCCTGACAGTCTGGTTGTTAAGGATACACTGCCTGACAGTCTGGTTGTTAAGGATATACTGCCTGCTTGTTAGGGATACACTGCCTGATAGCCTGGTTAGGGATACACTGCCTGCTTGTTAGGGATACACAGCCTGGTTGTTAGGGATACACTGCCTGACAGCCTGGTTGTTAGGGATACACTGCCTGACAGTCTGGTTGTTAGGGATACACTGCCTGACAGCCTGGTTGTTAGGGATACACTGCCTGATAGCCTGGTTGTTAGGGATACACTGCCTGACAGTCTGGTTGTTAAGGATACACTGCCTGACTGCCTGATTGTTAGGGATTCACTGCCTGACTGCCTGGTTGTTAGGGATACACTGCCTGACTGCCTGGTTGTTAGGGATACACTGCCTGACAGCCTGGTTGTTAGGGATACACTGCCTGACAGCCTGGTTGTTAGGGATACACTGCCTGGTTGTTAGGGATACATTTCTCACCAACCATAGACTTTTATATGAAGATGTCATGGAGCATTCTCAGGCAACTAGTCTGTCGCAGTGCTTGGGACTGAGGAAGGACAAAGGCTATGTTCACACGGTGTAATTGAGGGGCGTAATTACGCCGGAGTTCAGAAGCTCGCGCGAGCCCCCGCGGGGCCCCATAGACATTCATTACTGGCGGCGCGTATACGCCATGAATAATTGACATGTCACTTATCTCCCCGCTCGGCGTATTGTCCGAGCAGGGAGAGGAGACGTAATCCATAGTTCTCTATGAGAACTGTGGATTACCATAAAGACTGGGACGTATTTCACCCCGTATTTAGCGCAGTATGCCGCTAAATACGGGGCGAAATACGTCCAAATTTAAGCCGTGTGAACATAGCCAAAAAGGTTATTCAGGATTTAAACCACACCTATCTTATCTACACCTACCTAACTTATTTGGTAAATAGCTTTAAAAGGGTTATCTCATGGCGGCAACCTGTGTTCAAATCCCTAATCAGGTCATGTGGATGTTCTAGATGTGGATCCACAGATCGGGACCTCCTCAAGGAGCCACAATGCTGTCTCTCACTTTGGTGGACTTATACAGGCCATGTATTAGGTGAATGTCAGCCATGCTATGCAGTATTTTTCCTGTAGCGTTCTGCTTTTCTGGCAGCATTTCTCATGTTAAAAAGGTTGTTGTGCTGCGAGAACCCTCTTAAAGTTGTATCTTATAGTACTGTCTCTGAGAACACAAGCATAATATCGGTGATAAGCATGAGACAGAAATATTACAGCTTATTATACCTATATTAAAGGCTATATTAGTGTGAATGAGGGAAAACACTGCATGCTCAATATACTGTTTTATGTCTTTTTTTCCCTATTTTCCATATACCTGGAGATTTAAATACATAACTGGCGGCAGACCCATACTGTTACAATCATGAATTTATTCAGACTGTACAATATGAAAGCTTATTCTAAATTATACGCTTCCCTTTGTAAAACTGTCATTAATAATTCTAGACTGCCAAAAGGCTGAATACAGCGTTTTACCCCACATCTGTCTAATTGATAATTACTATACTAATGCAAGAATGCCCATCTCTACATGTCACAAAAAGCGACAAAAAACTTCTTGGAAAACTTAGCAAATTTTGCATTGAACATAGTATACATTTTTGTTTGTTTGAAGCAGAAAATCAGGACATTTTATTTCACAATATTTAACTCTTTTAGAGCTATTTCATTAATGTCATAAAAATGAAAACAATTCACCAATTTTAACAGAGGAAAAGACTGCTAAAGATCTACTTCTACAAATGGGGTGTGATTAGGGAAGTGACAAAAAAAGTGGTTGTCATTCTTGAAATGCATCCAGCCACTGGTGACAAAGATCATATCTGTAATGATGTGAAAAATAAAGTAAAACTAAGTACTTTTGCAATTGGTGTTCATTACCTAAATCATTTAGTATAGCAGCTATGCCTAAATCTGTGTGTGTCTAGAGCTTAATCAGAAGTCTCAGGTTGGCCACGCCCCCTTTGCTGTGATTGGCTGCCTGCACTCTGTGCTTACTCCCCTCTGAGCTGTGTAGAATTAAAGTGAAAAAGCTTTCTGTGCTTGCTGCTGGCTGTGTCTGTATAATAAAGACTGTCTGAGCTCTTCTCTATGCTCATCTCACAGCTGTATGTGAAGGATCTGGGCAATTACGGAGTCTCTAGCTGCTAGAGTCACTCTCCCCTCCTATAACACAGTCTTATACACCCCCATATAACACAGCCTTATACACTATATGCATTCCTCAAATTTGTTTAATCACTTCAGGCTATATGAATAACTGTTTACATCAATGCAGGTGTTCTGGACACAAGAAGCTTGGGGAGGGAGGTGACAGCTCTGCAGACATAAGAACTGACCATTATAGGAGGTCTGCAGAGCTGTGATATCCTCTCCCTCCCCCTGTTCACAAAGAATGATGATGTCACCAGTCTTTAGTGAGAGAAGACATGCCTACTGGGAGGAGAGACATGTCTCCTGGGAGGAGAGACAAGCCCCTGGATTGGAAGCAGTAACAGACAGAAACCGCACAAGACAGCGAAAGCGGGGGATGAGAAAACCCCATTAAACATTTTATCCTTATAACTACTTACTAATGGATCTAACATAAATCATACTTTGGGGCTCCATTGCCAGTATTATGATACTTTGAAAAGGAAGCCCAACATTGTATTGCGGAAAAGCTATCAATAAAAACAACAGAGCAAACGTTGTCCTTTTTGGACTCTGTTTGCTCTGTTTCATGATTGTATACATGTTATGTGTTGGGCATGGAGTAGTCCACTCTTGTGTCTGACACATAAACTTATGTATTCATAAAATAGAGCAAATATAGTCTAAAAGAAACTATGTTTGCCTTATAGACTCCTATAGCTCTGCCGCAGTGTATAAGGTTCACACAACTGAAAATTTCAGCACGGAATAAGCGTGGAGTCCACACCAAAAGTTCTGTGCTAGTAAGCAGATTTTGGATGTGGATTTGATGCTGATTTCAAAGGCAGACTTTCAGCCTTCAACATACTATGTGAGGATTCAGCACTGAATCCACCTCAAGAATTGACATGTCAGTTCTTTTAGGCTATGTTCACACGGCTGATTTCAGAACTGATTCACGACGGATTTCCGACGTAAATACGTTCCGAAATCAGTTGCAAATCAGTTGCAAATAAGTGCCACTAAGTGTGGCATGTATTTGGAACTGATTTTGCGACGGATTCACCATCCCCATTCATTATAGGTGCTGAATCCGTCCGGAAATAATTCACATGCACATGGTTTTGGCGGCCGTTTTGCGGCCGCAATCCGGAACGGAAATAAGTGTCGTCTGAACGATGACACGTATTTTCCATTAAAATCAATGTAAAACGGCCAGTTACTTGTTTGTAACTGATTTCGCAACGGATTTGCAGCCGTATTTACGGCCGCAAATCCGTTGCGAAATAAGCCGTGTGAACAAGGCCTTTCAGTGCTGAAAATAAGTGTTGTGTGCACTACGGTGTGGATTTTCTGTTAGAAAGAATGTAAGTCAGATTGCAGTCAGATTTGGATACTGATTCTGAAGCGGATTCAGCGCTGAATCCGTGCAAGATTCAGCATCGAAATTAGGCATGTGAACGAACCCTAAGTTGGGATATGTCATTAAATTCTGATAGATGTGAATCCCAACTTTGGGAGCTGCACCTATCTCAGGAACAGGCCCCCAAAAGTGTTGGCTTAGAATGGAGAGTCAGTTATGCATGCAGCGCTCATCTATGCACAGAACTCCCATAGAACAGAACAGGGAATGCAAGTGCCACCTACGCTCCTTTCTGAACCGACACTTTTGGAGCCCATTTCCAAAATAAGCATGGGTCCTAGAGGTGGGACCAGCATCTATCAGACTTTTAGGGCATATCCTTTCTAAATGCCATCAAAGTCTATGGTGGGAACAGGCCTTTAAACTCTGAAAATAGAAGTAATCTCTATCATATAGTTTGAAATTGCTTCAATGAAGAAACTGAGGTTCAGCACCATCACAATAAGATAAAAAATTAAATAAGCTTTATTGGATATGCTTTAAAAATGACAGCATCGAGTCATAAGAAACAAATAAAAAAAGGTTCGCACTGATGCTTACGCATTTCAGGCTTAAACATAGCATAATGACAATAAAAATGGACCGGAAATTTAAAACCTATGTGGACCAAGCAGACAACAGCAAACATTTCACTATTAATTAGTTTCTAAATTGTAACTCTATACATGTTATATATATTATCCGGTGTACTATGTGTAAGCTTATGTATTTAGGGTTTACAACTGGAAAGGATAAGACTCCTATCCATGAACACTTGACTTATATACACAAAAATCTATTTTTTATTTATTTCTTCTGGTGCAACACATAATTTCTTGCAAGTTCATGCCTCTGATACTAGTACTTTTACATTTTTTGCTGTTGATAGGGTTAACAGACCAGTCCATGGTGGTGACTGGCAACATTCGCTATATGAGAGAGGGGCCAAGTGGATTCTGCTTCTTAATTCACCCTTTCCTTTAGGCATAAATTTTAAATCTGATTTATTCTATATTAATTTGGGATTTGTGTATTTTCTATATACTTAAAGAGGTATTCTCGTTTCACCATTTGGCAGCCGGTTATACTGGTTGCTAAGCAGAGCTTGTGAAATGGAAGAGCGTGTTTCTACTCCCAGCAGGGCGTATCTTCTCTCTCTGCAGACACGCCCCAGAATTAATTCTGTGTAAGCCGGGGAAAGGGAAAGGATCTCAGCTGTCGTTGGAAGTGAAAAGCTAAGTGTAAAATCCATAGTGTATATCTACATTTCTCGCTATCTGTACATACTTTGTAATTAGAATGGGCATTTGACATTCAGGACTCTGGGAAAGATGGGTGATTTTTTTTTTCTCGGCCTCTCACACACAGTGATATATCCTGCAGATTATTACACCCCTGACCTCTACAGATCTGTAGAACAAAACTATACGCTTTATCTGATTGTGTTTACATAGGACTGCACATGCTCTCTCTCTCTGCTGCAGGACCTCTGATAGCTGTCAGTGACAAACCCTGCACGCATACGCCGCACCTACCACTGATCGCTATCAGTGAAAAACCTCACCCCACACGCATATGTAACACCTACCACTGAATGCTGTCAGTAACAAACCTCTCTCTCTCCCCCTTAATTTTCAACTATGATCTTCATAGCGAGAAAACCCCTTTAAGCTGTAATGAAATATGATGGTCCGACTAGTTATTAATGTCCTATCTTTCTACCGTGAAGCCTGCATAATTAAGCACATCACCCTCTGAGTACAACATGCTTTGTACCTACACGGTTCTTTGTGAGTTGCGCAATTCTAAACACGTCTATGTTATATAATTACTTCATTTAGGGCACTGGATGATGCCATGTGCAGTGCCCTCTACAGACACCCCTCATATTCTATCACATGTTCCAAAATAACTGAACAAACAAGGGAAATATATTATTGCTAAAAAGCAACTACAAAAAAGTATATACAGCCTAAACTACTTAATTAAAACAACTAAAGTTTTAACTAACAGAACAAAGAAAAAAAGTATGTATACCTTTCCCTAAAACTTTCTAATCCTCATATCCACATACTTTTATCACCTGTTATAAGTAATAAACTTTAATTCTTTATAATAAGTATCTTATCTTTATATACCGCTTTTATTGCTTTTACACTAATATATTTCCCATACTTCTAACCATTGGTCCACATAACTCTCAAACTACCACCGATATTGGAATTTGCCCTCCTGACATTCCAAATCACCATATTAGTGAAATTTGACCAATATTATCATTGTTCCAAACATCTGCACTATCTCACTTTATTTTTTTTTGTTTTTCCTATACACATAAAAACAAAATCAACATTCCTGATAATACCGGTCCAAACATCTGGTCTCACCATCTGGCAATTTCAATATGTGCAACCACCCAGGAATGTCAAAATTTGAGACTGGCCCTATCTCTACCTTAAAAATAAATAGCTTAGGAAATATCTTTATATATCAAAGAGTCAAATACTATATTTACCCCCCACAAACCAGAAATATTGTTTCTCAACAGGTACTAAATAATCGCACATTTCTCACAGTCTAGCAATGGAACAAACAAGTTGTTGTCTTCATCAGCTCTGAGTAGTCCAAAAAAGCGGAGGTTCATTATATGTTTTCTATCTGTCCTAAATGCTGCATCACAAACAACTCATTGCTTAATGTAAAATCAACAATTTTGCACGCTGACACTGCTGTAAAGGTCAGCATTAATATTCTTTTTTTGATGGTATTTTGTTACTAAAGTGGGTTTATATGATTAAAATCAAAAACTGCAACAAGATCTACTCTGTCCTTCCAAAAACTTTGAATATACAAGTTTTTGGGGGTTTTTGGATTACAACTTTCAACATTTTTAATAATCAAAGTCATTCCTTTCCTCTGCTCTTTTGGTGATCGACACAATGAAGCCCAAATGTCCTGTACTTCTACTGTTCTGCCGCTACTGCTCCTTTCCCACACTTACACAGAGTAATTATACCTATTTGAATATCTGATACATTACTAGGTGTAAAAAAAGAAGGTGTACAACATTACATTCACACGCTTTATTGCCGACTAATTGCGGACATCTTCTCCTCGCAATACCCGGCTCCCTGCATCGGTGCGGGGGCCGGCACCCCCGCCCCAAACACATATTCACCCTACACCCTAATAATTACATGTCACTTTCCTCTTCTCCCCCCGGCAATTCGCCAGCGGAAAGACGTAATCCATTGTTCCTATGAAACTGTGGATTAACCGAATACAAGATATATCAAGCCTACTGCACGCAAATACATCCAGACGCTAAATCATGCCCAAATCACCGTTAACACCCTTATCCTTCTGATTAAAAAATAAAAAACATAAAACAATGTACAAAATAAATACAATAAAGAACAAATAATAATAAAAAAAAACCTACTCTGACTACATGCACAAAAAACCCTACATAATATTGGTCTCCACCTACTATACTAACCTTAAATAGTGTGAAAGTGACTGGATGTAAAAAAAAAAAAAAAAAAAAAAATCTGTTATCCTCTTCACAACACATTAAAAAGAATTTTGTTTGTATTTCAATAAGCCTAACAAAACACCCATTAATGGAATGTTTTAATATGTGCTTTCTTAAAGAGGTTGTCTCACTACATTGATTCCTCTCACCTCATCCCTGTTTCTTGTTTTCACTTGAATTCAGGCATGTTTCTGCTTCCACTACGCAGTAAACCGAGTCTTACTAAATCAACAAGTGCAGCACCTATCATGAGAAGTAAACAGTCTGAGCTAAACAACCTAGACTGATGCAGCCCATACAAAAGTAATCGCAATATATAGAACATTTTAATGACACATATTCAAATGATTTATTTTTGCAAGATCTGTAAACAAAAAAATCAATCCATTATGAACAACCCCTTTAAACTTCAAAAAGCTATACAAAAAAATCATTGGATTCTACCCAACTTCCTCTAAATAACTTTAGTGACTGTACGGTTTACTTGTACAAAAACAGGGCATATTGCCAAACTGATCTACTCTATCCAAGAGGCTAAAACACCCATAAGAACATTTCCTTCAGGGCCTTAAAAATACATCAGGTCCATAATACAAATAATAATCATTCTTGTATCTGACCCTTCATGAGCATAAAAAATAGTGTAAGGGGAATCTATCACCAATTTTCTTTTTTTTACTGATACTTATTACATTTTTAGTTTTTTATTTCTATTGTGATTCCTCAATTCTTTTCTGATATAGTATAGGCGCCACCTCCCTGGCGTCTTTTAACAGCATTAGAGAGATTCTTTACATACTTTCAGAACATATGACCATAACAGAGCAACCCATTGAACTTGTAATAGGAAGTTTCTAGATCTCTTGACCTCGGAAAGTCACAGTGCAGGAGGAAGAGACTGTAACAGCTCCTATGTAATTATCCTGTGTATACTGTACACATTGGTGCCTCCTTTTATTGATCCTCCTTGCGATAAATGAGAGACACTGAAGTTTTCGTCACAAACTGAAGTGTCAGTCTATATTTACCTATTGCCAAATGAAACTGCAGACTTTAAAAAATATTATAGTGATAAATTAAAACAACAAACATAACCAAATTTTTTAAAAACATTTCATATAAACATAATCTCCTCATTATACAATCACTGGTCAACCACACAAAATATTTTACATTTTGCACCGGTCACGAAAGACAATGGTAACTGAATATATAAGGCGGAAACAAATAAAAAAAAGCTGTACACTGCAACACCCAGAAAGATTAGCAAATGTTATTCTTTAGTTTAAGAAAAAAGATTTTGTTCGTACAAATAAGTAGTTTAAATATGAATTAAAATCAATATAGAGATCTCTCTCGGATCTGATTTATTGAGAATCGATACATTTCTAATGTAAAAATATAACGAATTATATGACCAGGATTCTAAAGGTCTATACATTATCTAATTAATTAAATAACAATTATAGTGACCAGGATCTAGAAAGTACTGGATACATTTCTAATTAAATAATATAACAAGTTTCAAAGACCAGGATTCTGGAATTCTGGATACATTCTAATTAAATATAACAATTATAGTACCAGATTCGGAAAGGTCTGATACATTCGAATGTATATTATAACAGTTGTAGTGACAGGATTCTAGAAGTCCTGGATACATTTCCTAGATGTAATAATAGAACAATTATATGACCGAGATTCTAGAAGTCTGATATATTTCTAATGTAATAATAAACAATTATACGACCGTATTCTGGAAAGTCTGATACATTTCTTCTATATTTAATAATATAACAGATGTTGAAATGTACCAGATTCTGAGAAGTTCTGATACATTTCGTAATAGTAATATAACAAGTTATATGACCACAATTCGGAAAAAGCTGAACATTTCTAGAATTAATATATAGTGACCAAATTCTTGAGAGTCAGGAGTACATTTCTAGGTGTAATAATAAACAATATAGTGACCAGATTCTGAAATCGATACATTTTCTAAATGTAATAATATAACAAGTAATTATACCGATTCTAAAGGGTCTGATTAACATTTCTAAAATGTAAGAATAAACAAGTTATTGTGACCAATTCTGGAGAAGGTCTGAAACATACTAAGTGTAATAATAAACATTATATGACCAAATTCTGAAAGGTCATACATTCTAATGTAAATAAACTAACAAGTTATAGACCTAGATTCCTATAAGGTCTGATACATTTCTAGATGTAATAAATAACAAGTTATATGACCAATTCTGTGAGAAGTCGATACATTTTAATAATAAGATAACAAGTATATACCAGGATTCTGGAAATCTGATACATTTTCTAGATGTAATAATAAAACAAGTTATAAGTGACCAGATTCGGGAAATTTCTATACATTCAATGTAAAAATAAACAATTATAGTGACCAATTCTGGAAAAGGGTCGAACATTTCTAATTAATTAACAGTTATGACCAGATCAGGGCTATACATTCAATGAATAATAACTTATGACCAGATTCTGGAGAAGGCGGATAATTCTAGAGTAATAATAAACAATTTAAGTGACCAGGATTCTGGAAAGTCTGGAACATTTTCTAGATGTAATAAATAAAATTAAGTGACCAGATTTCTAAAGGTCTGGATACTTTTCTAATGAAATATAACAATTAGATACCAGATCTGCAAAAGTCTGATACATTTCAAAGAATTAATAAATATCCCAAAATTCTGAAAGTCTGATACATCAAATTAATAATAAAACAATATAGTGACCGATTCTAAAGTCTGATACATTTCTAAGTAATAATAAAACAATTATATGACCGGGATTCGGGAAAGCTATAACATCTAAATGTAATAATATAACAAGTTATAGTGACCGGGATTCTAAAGGGTCTGGATACATTTCTAGTTAATAAAAAAAGTTAATACCAATTCTGAAAGGTCTGGATACATTTCTAATGTAATAATATAACAATATAGTACCAAATTCTGAGAATCTGATACATTTCTAATGAAATTAATAACAATTCTAGGGACCAGATTCTGAAAGGGTCTGGATACTTTTCTAATTAATAAAAAACAATTAAGTACCAATCTAAAAGGGTCTGATACATTTCTAATTAATAATATAACAATTTAAATAGTGACCAGATTCGGAAAGGTCGGGATACATTTCTAATGTAAAATATAACAATATAGTCCAATTCTGGAGAAGGTCTGATACATTCTAGATGATAATATAACAAGTTATAGTACAATTTCTGGAGAAGGTCATCATTTCTAGATTAATAATAACAATTATAGTACCGAATTCTGAAAAGGGTCTATACTTTCTAATGTAATAATAAAACAATTATAGTACCAAATTTCTGAAAGGGTCTATACTTTTCCCTAATGTAAATAAACAATTTATAGTGACCAGGATTCTGAAAGGTCGGGATACATTTCAAGTAATAATATAAAAATTTTATATACCAGATTCTG